>APFE030003707.1:36426-105805 GCA_000404065.3 Pinus taeda
AGGCCCGAGCGAAACCCCTTAGCAACAAAGGCGTCCCCTTGAAGCCAAAACAACTCTGATACCAAATGTAGGTTTTTAACCCCGTACAGAAATTACCTGCATACGAATTCTAAATCACATGAAAA
This sequence comes from Pinus taeda, assembly GCA_000404065.3. Classification (NCBI taxonomy): domain Eukaryota; kingdom Viridiplantae; phylum Streptophyta; class Pinopsida; order Pinales; family Pinaceae; genus Pinus; species Pinus taeda. The sequence continues at coordinate 36,552 of APFE030003707.1, forward strand.
ATAAAAATGCGAGAGCATAACACATAAAACACATATACACAGAGATTTCCCACTGGATCCCAAAACCGGGACTACCAGCTTGATTTTTCATTATGTTCCTTTAAATTTTACAATACATATTTATACATGCCGAAGCATCCAATAACATGGACCGAAAACCATCGCGTCCAAAAAACATGTGCGAAAATCATGCACAAAACCATAGGTGGGTCCGCCCAACCTAACATAGGGTCCAAAACCAAACTTTTTCGGGGCACTACCCCAGACCCCATAAAGTGGGGTTACGGGTACCCCTCAAACCCCCTGTTAACTATGTGGAAAGAATATAACACAACCCAACAATAACCATCACGTTATTAAGTATGGTATCCATATACCCAATTTTTTTTTAATTAGCATGCTGGAAGTAAGTCTTACATTAGATAAATCATAACTTCCATAAATCATTCCTTAGATAAATCACGCCCAAATAGGCCATAAATCAGGTAAATCATATGTCAGATAAGTCATACATCAAATATTTTAATCAACAAAACATAATCCATCAAGTGTTTTATATAAATCATTCCTTAGATAAATCGCACCCAAATAGGCCATAAATTAGGTAAATCATATGTCAGATAAATCATACATAAAATATTTTAATCAACAAAACATAATCCTTACAGGTGAGGATAGTTTTAGATAGAGGAGGAATGACCTGTTATAAAGTTTTATGAACCCAATATTTCGGACTACCAAGTGAGTCCATCACCAGGGGATGCGTCAATAGATATTCTGAAGATATTAATGATGTATCCATGAGCTATATTTCAGAGTTATTAGAGCTATATTAATAAATTATGATTCGAGTTTTATTTTAATATTATCAAATGATTAGTTATGAAATAATCAATTATTTATTTATATGTTTATATTTGTTTTTTATTTTTTAAGGAGGATGTTAAATAGTATTTTCTTGTTGTTTTGTTTCTTATTTTATTAATTTTTTAATGAGAGAGGAGGGATTAAATTATTATAAGGGATATGAGTTAATTAATGATTCTTTAAGACTTCAAGTAAAGGTTTTCATAACATATATATATACTCTGAAATATAGCTTATGGATACATTATTAATATCTTCAGAATATCTATTAACACATCCCCTGATGATGGACTCACTTGGTAGTCCGAAACGTTGGGTTCATAAAACTCTATAACAGGTCATTCCTCCTCTATCTGAAAACATAATCCATCAAGTGTTTTATATACATAAGTTCATTTGTCCAACTGAAATTCATCAATATTACACAACATTCATAAATAAAACAACATGAATTATAAATAGAGCCTAAAGATAGGTTGTTACCTAGGTCAAAATGGGCATCACAATCAGTCAAAAAGTGAGGGGTAGTCACAATGTATATGGTCTCTGCATCCTCCCAGGCAACAGATCCTAGTTTAACTAAGGAACAAAGAAGCATGTCTATTTATGTTCAATTAACTATTGAATGCATGAATGTGTTATATAAACCCTTCACGTCAACTCCTAATTTTATATACATCTTATATTGTACATTGAATATTTTCCCCTATATGATTAGAAAATATGATCATTAATATACCCTTATCCACCCATATTCATCCAATGGACTACAAGCACATCACTATGGAGAAAGTATCTATTTCTTTTCATTCCTATCAATAATAAATTCTCATTCACAATTCACACCATTCTTAGTGGGTTGTCATTTTGTAATCATTCCAGAAAACATACAATCTCTTCCATATGAATGAATTTGGAAAGTTTCTTATTACTTGTTCGTTATAGAACCTAATCACTAGTATCTCACTGGGATAAGCAAACTTATTCACATGGGAGATGTTGATTTTTTATCTTAAAACACTTCAATATCATCTCACCCATCCACCACCTAAAAATTTCTCAATATTACATGAACATCATGATGTTATACATCTCACTAATAAATAAAGGCTCTATCTTATTGTGGATTTATGTAACATATGTTCAATCATAACATGATTATTTCTAAGTTCCATCCAATGTATAATCATTGTATTTAATATTACTAATTTTAAAATTTGGATAAGGTCTAACTATTAAAATGAAGACATCAAGAAGTTTTCAATACACCTGAATTTTATATAATTTATACATTCAACTATATTACCGTGGACTTTTCTTAACTTATCCCTTTACACAAGTGGGTAGCTAGTTAGTAGAAACTCATTCACAATTTGTGTTTAAAACAAGTGAACCTTGAATCTATAAGTGTAAATCTTGATTCCTTTCTTTCTAAAATAAATATTAAATTAACTTTATTTAAAACAATTTTTTAAGTTGATATAATCATTTATCTCAGTTCCAAAATTTAAATATAAATACTTTCTATTTAAATATAAATACTTTCTATGACTAATAAATCTATTTTCTATAATCTACTATAATTCTTTATACATGTATGTGCTCAACCTGGGGATGCCCTTCACAGTATTTATTTATTTGGGGTTGTACATTTCCTGTTATTTTATTTACTTGTAATATACTCCATGTACACCATTAACAATATTAAGATATATCTATATACACCTTACTACTATTGAATACATTGATATGCTCTTTGGATTTATGTAAAAATAAGTGCAAACACTAACAAATTTTGTAGTGGCTTCCACTGTACAACTTTCATTTCTCACATTGGCAACTGCAATACCGCTGCCAAATAATACACCATTAACAATATTAACATATATCTATATATACACCTTACTACCATTGAATACATTGATATTCTCTTTGGATTTATGTAAAAATAAGTGCAAACAATAACAAATTTGGTAACTAAGGCAGTGGTTGTGGATTGAATAACGTATATTTAGTTTTTAAATGAAAGTTGTACAGTAGTAGCCATTGGAATTGCAGTAGTGCAGTTGCCAATGTGAGAAATGAAAGTTGTATAGTAGTAGCCACTGGAAATTTTTGTCTTTTTATTGTTTTAATAGTATTTTCTTAATTTGATATCTCCTTTCTTAACACACACTTATCCTTTGTTCGCATCTTATCTATTTTATTATATTATTCTTTGATTGCACATGATTTTATTCTTGTTTTTGTCTCTTCCTAATTACTATGTCTCTATTTATTTTTATAATTTCTCAAGTTCTTTGACTTATTTCTTTGTTGCTTTGTTATTTTTACTTTTTCTCTTTTTAATTTACTGTCTCTATTTTATAATTTTTTAAGTTTTTAGACTTACTTCTTTTGTTGCTCTACTATTTTTACTTTTCTCTTATTAATTTACTTTTATACTTTCTTTTTTTACTTTCTTATTCTAAATTTTTTACTCTTTATATTAATTCATTTACTCTTTACATGTTGCTTCATACTCTTTTTGTGCATTTATTATTTATATGAATTTAACTATATTTCTTTTACACATATTTTTACACATGCTATCGCCCATTTTTATTTTTTTATTATATAATTAATACATTGGGTTTACTTTTTCATAATTTACTAATTGTTTACTATTTCCTTATTTCACTTCATTACTTTTATTATTTTTAATTTATCTTATTCTTTGTTTACACATACACATTATAATTCTTTTTCGGTGTCTCATTGATTATATTTCACTGTCTTTTGCAATTTGACTTGTTTTTATACCATCATTTATTTTCAATTACTCTATTGCATTTACTCCATTTCCTTTTTTTAATTAATTTCATTTTTCCTTCTCATTTTATATATTTCTTTTTACTCGCAATTTTTCCCTTCCAACCCATTATATGAGACGTTGTGTGTATAACCTATATAATCCTTGTTTCAATATATATTGCACTAAGTGAAGATTGATTCCACCAAGCTATAATCCTTTTTTCAATATATGTTCACTATAGTGAAGATTGATTCCACTGAGCGGATGGATTCTCTCATTGATTTGGTCCTTAGTGTTAAACAGGTTGTTTTTCTCAAGAGAGATTTTATTTTGGGTTTTGTGTTAAATAAATAATGAATATTTCTTTATATGTGTACAATTATCTAGATTGTTGGATATAACTCATTACCTCTTTATTAGATTTTTTTACAGGCCATGCCATTGTAACTAACATTTAAGTTTGTGGGCAAGAAGTAGAGTTGTGCATGAGTTGATTGCTAAAATCTACCAATATAATGGAGTTATACTTAGTGAAACTTGGTTATCTAAGCTCTCGTCATGAATAGAGTCAATAGGAGTTCAGTTGAGTAGTTTTAATTATTGTTAACTCACTAATCCCTCAGTTAACTAGTCAATTTACTAACAATAACCCTAGTCATGCATATTCGAATTGCCTATTTGAGTGGAGGAAAAAGGCATTAATGTAATCATTATTGTATATTAGTGAGTGTTCAATGTTTACATGTAACAGGTGAGGCTTTTCTCTTCGGAATTACGTAAGAAAATAGGAGATTTTCCTATTCTTTAGGAGTTAATTTCCTTAAGAACTATGCAAGGAAATAGGAGGAGCAGGTGGCCTAGATTTGGCTAAGTATTTTGTTAGAGCAGACTCACGAGAAGGAGATCAATAGTGTAGTGCAGGTTGAGCTTCAAGGATTGAAGTTGTCATTGTAATAGATCACTTTTCTCATCTAATATAATACAAACAGAGGAGGGGTTTTTCCCAGTTGGATTCTGTGGTAGAAATATTGTGTTCATTGTGAATGAATGATTGCATGTGTTTCTATTGTACGTTTTCCCTTTTGCAAATCGAGTAGAAGAAATTTGTGTCTATTGTTTTCAATATGAATTCATTAGCAGCTACAAATTTCGATTTATTTCTACATGGTATTAGAGTTATTGAAAAATACATAGAAACCGGGTTCTTGATATTCTCTCAGAGAAATTTCAAATAGTATAGTTTTGTGGTGTGGATTTTCTTCAGTGCAGAAACAATGTCTTTCAATGGATTGAGGCTTGAGTATGCATTGGAGGGCACCTCTAATTTTTGTGCTTGGAAAGATATGATGGAAGCTATTATGGATGACAATGGAGTATTGGAGTACACACAAAATGATATTCCAAAAGTAGAAGTATCAGATGCAAAACAACTAGCTCAGTGGAAGAAATACACAACAAAAACCATGAGGATTATCCTGGAGGGAGTTGGAGATCTTGTGTTTTCGAATTTATGGAAAGGAGACTCCATTTGCAACATGGAAAACCCTCACATACATATTCCAAAGCAGCAATGATGCCAATAAATTAGCATTGAGAGCTAAGTTCAGGAACATTCGAATGGGAAAAATTGAAATTGTTGTTCAATACCTATCCAAATTCGTTGAGGTCAAAGATGAACTTAGAAGAGTAGCATATAATGTGTCATCATATGCACTTGTGAGCTTAGCACTCCTTGTTCTACCAAAGTCTTCGCACAACTATCAAGATTTAGTTAATGGAAGAGACAAGCTCCCAAATTGGGAGAGACTTTGGTCTGACTTGGTACATGAGGATATTAGAAGAAATCTTAGAGTTGGTGTCACATCTAGATCTGGTTAGGAAGAAAAAAATTACATTGGCAAGAAAACAAAAGAAGGAAAAGGGCAAACATGCCCAAGGCGAGGTAAAATCCATCCAGAACCATGGCAAGAAGAAATACCTCAGTAAAATTAAATGTTTTCAATCCCATGAATATGGAGACTATGCAACCAAGTGTCCACACAAAGAAATATAGTAAGAAGCCTATAGGAGTAGTAGCACGAGATGCTCTCACATCACGATTCGAGTTGAATTTAACCCTCATTGCATGCATGGAAAGTATTGTATGAGACAATATATGGTACTTAGATTATGATGCTTCATTTCATATGACAAGAAGTAAAGAGTTATTCAGCAGCTTAGTGGAGAAGGACCTACAATTACACATAGATCTTGGAGATGATGGGAGGTATGGTACTAAAGGGATTGGCATTATCACATTTAAGAGGGAGCTAGACTCCCATATTCATCTACAGGATGTAATGTATGTGGCTAGTTTGAAGAAAATTTAATCCTCACTATGCAAAGCACTATTGCAGAGGTAAATTCAGTAAGAGGGGACTTCAATATATGAGTTATTTAGCTTTGAATAAAAAAAATTTGACTATGTTGTGTGTTATCTTTAAGGATAAATAAGTGGAAAACTGAAACATTTTCTCATTGTTAGAAGACATCAAATGCATGTTGTGTAATCTAAGATACTATTTAGATAATGTTGATTCTTGTTTAGCAAAGTTGGAGAGTTTCTTGGTGTCTGATTCTACTTCTGGAGATCTCACTAACCTCCAATAGCTAGTGCTCAGACTCCTGCTCTCTTTTCTTCGAATGATAACTAGTTGGCTACCTTCAAGTATTTTTCCCGGTTGTGCTTATGGGTATATGTGGATGCTTTCTTCACTTGCAGATCCAAAATGTATCTTTCCTAGGCATGTATGGTCATAATCTTTTTGGCATGCTTGGTGGGTTGTGGTACATGGTCATTTTCCTCCTAGGTTGTAATCCTTTTCGACAAGCTTTATGGACTGTGGTATATGGTCGCTTTCATATTCTAGGTATGTTTTTTGTCTCACTATCTGTTTGCAGGTTCAGCGGGTTGTGGAGATCAGATGCTAAAGTATTGTTGTCTCATTGTTGGCTATATGTTGATTACTATATTTCACCAACAATTGGTATTGTAGGATTTTTTTGGTTTATGGTTACAAGGTTTCATGATTCAAAGTGAGTGTAATTGGTCTTCTATGTTGTTGAATTTCTTACGTACAACGAATTTTGAGTTTTCAATTGCTTTCGCATGTTTCCTGTATGGCGATTTATCCTCTGTTGTGTCCATTTGATAATGTATGTTTTATGGTGCCTGGACATATGCTCTATGTGCTCTAGTAGAAAATATATTTGTCATTATTGAAGTTGAGTAGCCTTTCTGGAAATTGTTTGCTATAGTTGTTTCTCTAATCAAAACAATGTCTTAAGAAAAGTCCTTTGGTAGAAATCACATAAGAGAATTTTTTGGCCGACGCATTTCGAACTAACAAGTGTAGTTTATCATCAGGACGAGATGAAGAGGCAAACCATGGAAAATGTTTAAATATAGAGCAATGTAGAGACCATAATTTCAAGTAACGATTATATTTGAACAATAATATTTAAATTATGATATGTATTTATTAATATTTTAAAAACAAATACCATTAAGTAACGTCTATATTAAACGACTAGTCTTCGAAAAATAATATTTAAATTATGATATTAGTTTATTAATTTATTAAAAACCAATATTAATAAGTAACGACTATTTAATTTATGAAGATTTTCGGAAATAATCACATTGCCAATATTTGGTCGACATGTTTCGAACCAACCAGTGCCTTTCATCTTTAGGACAAGATGAAGAGACAAATCTCAGAAGGAGATTAAATAGGAAGATAGGTCATCCTAACGGCTAAAGGAAAACGGCTAAATTTGATGAGGGAGGCAAAATAATATTGTTTGTTAATTTATTTATTTATATATTATTATAATTTAACCAATACAACTATATTTGACTAGGGTAAGGAATTATTTAATTCGTTTAAATAGTAAATAATTATTTATTTATTCATTCATTCCCTTAAATTGTTAATTTGGAATTGAAAATATATATATATATATAGAATATATATAATATAATAAACTAGGTTAGGAAAACGGCTAAATAGTATTGTTTAATAATTTATTTATATATTATTATAGTCTAACCAAATGGCTATATTTGACTAGGGTATGGAATTATTTAATTTGTTTAAATAGTAAATAATTATTTTTTTATTAAATTTTTTTTATTTATTCAATCATTCCCTTATTTAATTACTAATGGTTTTTATTTAATTGTTTATAGGGAGTTGATTTAAAAATAATAAATAAATATATAGATACATAAATATTAAGAGTGAATCCAAAAAATAAATAAATAAATAAATTTTAACAAGGGAAAAAATAAAAAGAGAAGGTGTTCTTTTAAATAATAATAATAATAAAGAATGATAATAGTAATAGTGATAAATCAAGTGATACTAATAATGAAAACATAAATAAAATTACTAATAAGAATTAATAAATAAATAAACAGAGAGACTCATCCTTTATAATTAATAAAAGGAAGAAAAAAAAGGGAATAGAACATAAAAATGAAAAAGCCCAGACAAAGAGGAGAAAGACTAGGAGGAAAGGGTGAGAATCCAACAGCTACTAATTTTCCAGCCGTCATCCCTATTAATATTATTAGACGACCTCTCAATTTCAATGGCTTCCCTAAACTTACGGTGATGAAAATGAGAGATCTTTGCGACAACCTTAGCCTCCTCAATGCATATATGATGCTTGGTCTTCGTTGCATGTTCTACCAAAACAAAAGGTTTGGTCCTGCCATGCTCGATATCAGCAGTGTGTTCCTTAATCCTTTGGTTAATAGACCGACATGTTTCGCTAATGTATGAGGTCCCACATGAACACGAGATAACATAAACACCTTTCAAATCCATCGGGTTCACTTGGTCTTTAACATACCTTAGGGAGCTCTTAATGGTGTTGAGGGGTCTAAAGGTTGAGGGAACATTATGCTTCTTCAAGATTCTCGAAATCTTGTCAGTCGTCCCTTGGATGAAGGGGAGGTGAACTCTTGCACAACAATCTAAAGTGTCAGTCTTAACCTTAGGACCCTTATTGGCTTTGAGGAAAGCTTTTACACCTACTACCCACTATAACAATTCTAGACAAAGACATTAAGGAGATGGGACTTTTCAATATAAAGGTGGCCTTCATCTGAAATCCAAAAAGCACAAGCGGCTAACGTGCTAAGAACGCCTATAAAACAACTAGCTTTTGAAAAAATAATATTTAAATTAATTTATTAAAATCAAATATTATTAAAAACATTATATTACTCGAAAAGAAAACAACTAACAAAAAAAAAAAAAAAAAAAAAAAAAAAAAAAAAACAAAGTCAAACTCCAAACAATGAGGGAAGTCAAAATAATTAACAGAAATTAAATAAACTAAATTTAAAATAATTAATGGAAAATAAATAAAATAAAACAAATATATATATAGAAACAGAAAAAAGTAATCAATAAATAAAACAAGTTCAACAATAAAAATAAAGGCTAAGACCCATTAAACAAATAACGAAAATATTAAATAAAATTAAAAATAAATATAAATAAAAATAAAATGATAAAACAAATAACAAAACAATATTTTCAAAAAACTTACCATTCTCATATCTCAATTTTTATGCAATATGAAATACTTGGTCTCAAAAAAATTAATTTTCAAATCACTATTTAAATTTTATAAATTTAAAATATATATAATTTTAAATTTATTATATATAATTATTAAATTATTAACTTATAAGATAATACTATGATATTTTATTGTATTTTCTTATTTAACAGAAAAAAAATCTTAATAGCCATAACTCAAATGTGGTCACCATAAACTAACACCATGTTAGTTAGAGCCACCACATAAAAGCTAAAGCTTAATATTAAAATAAGGAGAACATCACACTCCAATAAGTCCCTATTAAGCTTATCACCTGAAACCAGAATTATTTATTTTCTTTAAATAACCATAACTCAAATGTGTTTCACATAAATTCACACTATATCACTGAAAACCACCACACTAAAGCTTAACATTAAAATAAGAGGGACATCAGAGTCTGACAAGAATTGTGTCATCTGGTTTGACAACTACGCCATGAGCATATCACGTATTAAAGATTTGAACAGATAATTACAAGAGTACTATTCACAAATATATAAAAGAATTAAAAAATAAAAAATAAAACATAGTAAAGCCGCCTTTAATGCTGCTTGATGCCCAAATCATGTGGTGTTCCATCCATGGTGGGCCCATCCTATTTGTCGTACCACAGCTGGTCTCTCTCTTATTGCTCCTACTATTCCTTTTATCTGCACACCTCACTTCTTTTATCTTTCCGCCATGGCGTGCATGTTAAGTTTGAGTGTCAAAATATGCTTTTCCATATTTTTGTTTCAACGTGACGTAAGCAGAAGACTTTACTGCGAACTCAAAACCTGACTCTTCTTTGCAGTGTTATAAAAAATAAAGAAAAAGAGTGTAATATGCAGGGTTAGGGTTGTTGTCGGTGCCGGTTTATCATTAGGGGTAATCACTAGTAAATTTATTGTAATTAGGATAAAAATAATATTATTATTATGTAAAAAATGTTTATATTTATAGTGATTTTTTAAGGTATTTTTAAAAGTATATTTTTATTTTTTAACATTTAATATATGGTATTATGATTTTTAAATGATATTAACTTTTATGGTTGAGCATGGTTTGTGATATACATAAGATAAAAATTTAAGACATAGTTTTTGGTAATCACAAAGATAAGTAGAACAAATCCTATGTTATAAGACAACTAGCATATTATAGTAATTAGGAGTTATAATGGTGCTAACTTCTATGAGGAAGCATGTTTTATGATATGTTTGAGATACATGTTAGAGCCTAGATTTACCTCAGGCTGAAAAGGTAAGCTTCTAGGTCCACATCAAACCATGCCCAGCCTCGTAGCTAGCCCTACAAGGACAGGAGAGGGCTCTCTCCGGGTCAATCTCTGCAAAAGCTAATCAGATGGGGCTTGAGATGACCAATTTAACAACTACTCTTATGTTAGATATGAAGTGCAAGGATTTAATTTGATTTTTTGGAGGTTTTGTGTTGGAAAATAGGAAAGGCAAATTTGGGTTCGAGGATGAGGCCTAGTTTTTGCAGAGTTCTGATTGGGGCAAGCAAGCCAATCGTTTTGATGCTTTAGATCGAATGTATGGATGGATCAGACTGATGAGGAGCTAAGGAGTGCAAGAGAATCTCAAGAGTCCTCCTTAAACATATGAAAACATGTAAAATTAAACAAAATTTCAAGGCAGAGCACAACAGTCCAATGGATTCTACCTTAATCACTCATTTGTTTAATTTCGGAAGAAAAGAGAAGGGAAAATGATACACATAAACATCAGTGAACTTACAATTACATAGAGAAAAACATCATCAAAACACAGAACCACATGGATCCCAACAAGTGCTGCAAAACCCTGGTCTTTCCTTTGCCAAAAATGCAGAGATAAAATGTACAATGATGTGTCAAGCAATCCCAAGTGTCCAACCCTGAAAATGACTCAAAAGATACATGATATAGACCATCCTAACCCATTCCCATGCCTCTAGGGGTCGAGCTCATCATTCTAGGAGCTGTTTCAACCAATTCTAAACAAAGCACTGAAATCTAGGCAATCAAACAACTTGCCTCTATATGGAAGGAAACTGATTCATTCATGTAATTTTCACTTTTTAGTGAATGAATCCTCTAGAACAAGTAAATATGGACCAAAATTACATCATAGTCATCAAGTTACATTAAGATAGGTCAATAATTACATCAAAAAGTAAAACTAGTCAAAATTGGGCGAATTTCTGAGCTGAAGAGTGAAAATGAGGCCAAATTTCTCTATGCATCGCGCCCAAATTCTCCATGCATTGCGCCACTTTGGAGCTGATTTTGAGGCACTTCCCGAAGTCCAAATTGAGCTCATGATAGCGCGTTGGAAAGCCCTACCTGTCTACTTTCCAACCCAAGTGGAATTTCTAGCTTTGGTGTCCATTTGCCCCTCCAAATATCCAATCTCCCAAGACTGCTTCCTGTGTGTGGAAAAAGTGGCAAAAAGGCCATTTTCAAGTTGTTTTTGACCCTTTAGGCCACCCAGAACTTGATGAAATCTCTCGGCCATTCCTGAGCATGCATAATTAATCATAAAAAAACCCAAAAATATCAAGTTTTCCTCCAGAAGATGTCTCAATCATAAGCGCACGCCAAGTGGCGCTACGCGTTAGGCAAAAAACTCTGTTTTGTGACCAAAAAAATAAAAAATGACAAAATTTTCTCCAAATTCCTTGGAATTTGGACTGAAGGTGCCTCATCAAGTATCATGCTCAGTCAAAGAGGCTTTGGCCAAAATTCGGAGTCTATCCTCCCTTTTATGGTGTTTCAGTGCCCTCCTAGTGCATGCAGTTCAGTGATGGAATCACTATCTTGTTCGTAGGATGAATCTGTGTCTGTCTTCATGGTGTTTGAAACAAGGTGTATGTTTGGTTTGTTGAAAATGAGAAATTGGTGTTTTGTTTTCAATGCCAAATGTGCCAAAGGGAAGGGACTGTGGGAGAAACATGGACAGTGGGAACAAGGGAGTCTTGTCAAGTGGTAGTTTGCCCTTTGAGAATTTGACAAAATTTGGGAGAGGGGAGAGCCACTGAATGTTTGGGAAACTGAGGTTTTGGGAATTTTTACACATGAAATGAGAAAAGAAGAATGAGAGGAAATGAAATGACTTGAGAGAGGGAGATGAAGCTTAGGTGTAAGTGACTTTTAGAGATGTAGGGAGATGGGAATAAAATGGGTATAAGTGACTTTAGGGATATGGGGAATAGGGGATGAGCTGCTATGATAAGATAATGGTGAGGGGGTGGAAAAAACAAGGTGGAGAATGGAAGTGTTTGGCACAAAACAAGTTTTAAAACCCTAAGAGCAATCTTAAAACAAGAGAATAGGATTTTGAGTTTTTTGCATTTAAATTTTCATACCAACACCAAACACTTGTTAAGAGCAATGAGGAAGTGGCTTTGACTTACTTGAACAAGGAGAGATTGTGCAAAATTTGATGGGTGAAAGAAATGGCAAAAATCTTGTGTTCTGGCCCAATGCGCCGTGCACAAACCCAATGCGTAGCACATTTTGCAGGAAGCTTTTGGAGGCCTTCCTGGTGTCCCAATTGGGTGCAAGATAGTGCGTTGGAAAGGTATTTGAGTCTACATTCCAACTCAACTGGAATTTTGCAATTTGGAGTTCATTTACCCTGCCAAAAATCAAATCTCCCAAGACTGGTCAAAATGTGCCAAATGAGGCTTCTTCAAGGCAGAGTGTTGCTGCAGTCAACTTTTGAAGGTCTTACTCAACTCCAAATTGAGCTCATGATAGCTCATTGGAAAGATATTTGTGTCTAGTTATCATTTGACTTATCAAGCAAGTCATTTGGCCAACCAAGCTAGGAGAAAGCTTGATTTTCGCAAGGTCACTTAAGAGGTGCATTCAATTCTCCTAAGGCAACGATATTTTTGACATTTCTCTAAAACCATGACACCTGTGTAAAACGTGAATAATATTTTTAATCCTTGGCCTATTGTGGATAAAAACCTCTCTCAGTTTTTCCAAATTCATCTTTTATTGCTCAGAAACATCATTTGAGTGAAACCTATCCCGATGTGTGGAACAAGGGATTCGTCGAAATGAAGGGGATAAGGGGCTTTTAAATTCTTGAGAAAATTTTGGGAGGTGAGGAGGGATGTTAGGAAGCAGGGGAAAGTGGAATTTTAGAGATTGAGTGAGGAGAAGGGGTCCAAAAGGGCAAAACACAAGCCTAGCCTAGAAAATTGCCAAGTTGTAGCAAGAAACTAGGGTTTGTGTGAAAATGATGAATTCGGGGGATCTCAATGATGGGAAATGTTTAATAAGGTAAATTAAGGATAGGGGAAGGTGTATGAACATCAAGATACAAGTTTTGTTGATGATTTGGCCATCCAAGAGAAATTACCTCCAAAACCCTAGGAGAGGGAATTGAACCTTACCTAGGCACAATTGAAGCATGAACAAGGTGTAAAATGACTCAATGGAACTTTACACGATGGTAACAACCCTTTGAATGATGGTACACTCAGCTGAATGGTGACATGGACCGACATTTGGACAGCTTTGAAAAGAGTAAAAGCAAACCGACCTAATGCTTAATGACCAAATTTTGCTTGAAGACTCACTGAAATGACAAAATTTGACCTTGACACCCTAAAATCACTTTGCAAGAGCATGCTTGATCATTGGAGGAAGGCTGCAAAGAATGACACTAACAATACAAATCCAAGTTATAGTTCTAGTGACCATATGGGCACATAGATATAATCATTTCTTATAGTGATATCAAAAAACGATCCATGTCAAAAAAATTATGTTGTGGCTTTTAACACTTCTAAATTCTCAAAATACCATTTAAAATTAAAAAATTATATTTATTATTATTTTTTAATGAAATTATAATTTATCTAATTAGCATTTACTTAATTTTTTAAAAATAATGATTTTACTAACATTTTAAAACAAAGCATAGACTTGTATTAAGGTTAATTGTTAATTATAATATAAATATTATTATAATTAAAATATGACACTCTAATTATTTTATAGTTCTTTTATTGAAATTTCACAATATAATTTTTGGTCAAAATGTAGTTTTTTATTGTTTAAATTGTATTTTTGATGTGTCTAGAAAACTATTCGAACACTGAAATTGTGCAAACTACAACACTAACACTTATATTTCCAATCAATCTATTCTAAATTTTGTACAAAAATGATGAAAAATATACCTTAAAATACTAAAATATAAAACAATAAACTATATTAAAACAATGTAAAATTAAAAATAAACATTGAAATGGTAACAAAAAGATTTTAAATTTAAATGTTTGGTTAATAAATGTTATACATTTAATATAAGATATTATATATATTATATTATATATATTATATATATATTATATTGGACATGATATTATATTATATTTCTAATTTATCTTAATGGCATATTTGCTTATAATTTGACTAATTTTTAATTTAAAAAAACAACAATTTAAGATTGATATATTCCAATAAAATAATACTAATGTGAAAATAATAAGTAGGGTACAAATTATTCAATAATAATAATGATACATGCTATTTAAGGATATTTAATTTATATGTACATAGAACTACTAAAATGGGTTAAAAAAAATACAATAAAAAAATTAATTAAATCAAATTTTCATAAATATTGAAATTTAATGTGTGTACGGTTAATGACACTTAGTGACATATAGAATTTTTCTGTATTTTTATTTTTAAAATAATTTGTATTTCTAACCAATTCTATTTACAAACCCATAAAATTAATCATTTCATGTATGAACCAATAAGAAAATTTAAATTTAAATTTAAAATAATTCAAATTCTATCTTTTGTTTTCAAAATATTCCATTTAGTAATTTATATTTTTCAAAACTTTATAAAATTGGTTTAAATTTATCCACTAATTATAAGCCAAATATTTTTTACTAAAAATAAAAACAATATAATCTTTTAGGCTCATGTAACAATAAAAAATAATTATTATTATGTATGTGATGTATTCATTTCATTAACCTAAATTATGTGGAAATAAATAATGCTCTCTCCTGCTAATTAATTAATCAAAACTAAAAAATTTAACTTTATCAATACCAATTACATATTATTTTATAGCTTTTCATAAAACTAATTGTGGATTTGTACATTTTTTAACGGTTTATTGGATATTTTTGAACAAACTGATAATTTCCCCACTTCCTTTGTGTGAGGTAATTTGAATAACCATTTCCATAGCTCTAGGATATGTTCACTCAGTCATCATCCAATCACATTAACTAACGACAAAGAACCTTTAATTTGATTGTTTAACATGGGGCATGGAACATGTTTTACATCAATGACTTAGCAAATTAAAAAACAAGAAAATGTTGTAGAATGTGGCTAATGATTACTTACACCTATGGTCAAGCAACCCACAATATAAAGTGCCCAATTAATTCATTAACATTGTGATATTATAATCAAACAAATTTTCAATAATATAGAGAACAAAACATATGCTTGTAAGTAGGCTTTCAAAGCATAGCCAACACTAAAGGTTGAGTTGTGGGTGTATGAAGTAGTACACAAGTATTTTATGACAAAGATAACAAAAATAAATAAATAGTTCAATTGATTTTAATCAACAATTGAGTAGAGAATTAACGTGATGTTAGAATAATTTGTGTAGCTTATCTAATAATTAAACAATCATTAAAACTCCAATCAAAAAACAAGTCTAAAGATACTTTAGTGATGAATTTACACCATAAATATTAAAAATATATTTTTCATTGTAAAACTTAAATGGGAAACCCAAATTGATTTAGGATTTTATGTATTAAAAAATTAATTACAAAATAGTGAGTTATACATATATCTAATATAATGTTATAATGTTATTCACTTATAAGAAATTTGTAAATGGCCATGGCTTATCAATAATCTTCATTCATAACAAGATAGACTCAATGTCTTTTTCTTTTCTAATTTTCAAGTAAAATACTTCCTTAAACTCATCTCTATTATTCTCCTTCTTCATTTCCTTCCATCTATTCCATTCCATGTTTTTTAATAACAAAAAAATGAATTAATGTTTATTCAAAATTTGATATTTCAATATCCATCACCAAATTTATATATAGAGAGGCGTATTTTTCCTTGGGAGTCCCTTGAATATCTCGATGAATGTTAATAGAAACTTCAATATTGAATATCTCCTTGGAAAAGAGTTAAATTTTTGGTCTATGATATGCAGCTTGGTTATGATTATATTTTAAACCTAAATTGATTTGATGGTTCATCTTCTCGTCAATATCAATGGATATATTGATATGTGGTTTAGCCCCTAATTTAGCCATGATATCTATTTAAAGCCCTTGGAGGCTCATTTGTTGATGATTGATCTAGACAAACTCATATGATTATTTTCATTTTGCATTAATGTATTTCCTCAAATGACTATATGTTTGTTGGGGCCATGGAGCATTTTTCTCTTCGATGATTTTAATCATTTAATGCATAGGTGTACTGATCTTTGATCTCTTTTTTTCAGATGTGGTTCACGGTCATTGAGTAGCCGCTATATCCACGAGTAATAATCCAGGCAGATCCACTTGAATGGATCTACCCATTAGCTTTTTTGGGCAAGTATATCCCCAAAGGCATTGAGGAGATAAGACCCCGTGACCTCCTAATTGGCAAGGTACTTAGCAACAAGAACTCGACCAATTGAGCTATCCCCTGGGACTTACTGATCTTTGATCTATTTGTATGAAAAATTGTTTTATCAAACATTAAGGTTGTATGAGGTCTTAGTTAACTCCAGAGCAAGCTCCTTTTATTTCAACCTCGTACGATACATGCATAAAAAAGGGAGAGAGTGAGAGTGTGTGTGTGTGTGAGAGAGAGAGAGAAAAGTGTAAGAGCCCTATCCTAGGGTCTTCTAACAAATCTATTTTTGATGAATTTAAATGCAATAAGAGACAATAGTTTACTTTTTTACAAGACTTTTAAACAAATAAAATTTTATCATTTACATTATAATCCTCATAACTTATGGTGAACATTTCATTTTAATAAATTTACATAAGTAATCTATAGAGGAATAACTGTACCGGTGCCTGGTGGATATGTCTTTGAGCTGATGCTCCTGTTAAATGCTCCTCTTGATTGACCCAACTGGATCTACCTCCCAGCCAACTAGGAAATAATTCCTAGCCCAGGAAACCTCCACAGGTTCCCTAGCTCTCTGAGCCCAAGTCCAACCAAATGTAGTGTGTGTGTCCAAGATGACTGATCCAGACCAAGATGAACAATAATTCCCTCTTCTCAACAACCCAAGAAACCTCCACAGATTCCTAAGGTCTCCAAAATCACAACAAATCCTAAAATCACAGCCAATCCTAAAATAAAGCAATAACCCACATACCCTTTTCTCCCTTCCTCTTTCCCTTTTTATACCCTCCCTCTCTTCTCCATCTCAACCACCTTTCGTTAATGTCATTAACTTACCATCCATCCTTACAGTTGACTTCTTTTCTCCCAAATAAAACTGGGAGTACATTTGGAAATGTAATATGAATATAAAATTGGGAAATTAATGGGAGAGGACCATGTATTTTCCCAAGTAAATCTGAAAGTACATTTGGGAATGTGAGATGACTATATATATATATATATATATATATATATATATATATATATAATTAAATGGAAGGACTATGTCTTCTCTCAAGTAAATGTGAGAGTACATTTGGGAATGAGATGTAAATTAAATTGGAGAGGACAATGTCTTCTCCAAAGTAATGCAAGAGTACATTTGAGAATGAGATATAATTAAATGGAGAGAACCATGTCTTCTCTCAAGTAAATGTGAGAGTACATTTGGAGAATATGAGATGTAATTAAATGGAGAGGACCATGTATTCTTCGTAGTAAATAGGAGGGTACATGGAGAATGTGAAATATATATTATATAATATATATATATATATATATATATATATATATATATATATAATATAGTTGGAGAGAACCATGTTTTCTCCCAAGTAAATGTGAGGGTACATTGGGGAATGTGAGATGAATATATATATTATTTGAAATAATGGAAGGAAACCACATCCTACCTAAGATTCAATTTGAGAAGGCAAGTTGGGAATTTGAATAATATAAATTATGAATTTTATATTAGACCAATATTTCTCAATATTTTCCGATAATGTAAACATTAATAGAATTTGTACGATAAATTTTAAGTGGGGCATTACAAGAAGTGTATTCTCATAACATTGATTCATATTGGATTGCAAATAAAATAAAATAAGACAATAATCTAGAAAAGAAACAGGTAGATAAATTGAAAACCAAATTGTATTAATTAAATAATGGTGAAAAGAATTGTAAATATACAATCAACAAAATTGTTGTAGCTATCTCTAAAAATAAGTGTATGTGACATTAATTTGTAAAATTCAAGTAAGAAACGGTTGAAACCATACTTTATTACAATGCCATAATTCTAAGATAAAAAAAACGTTAAGTTCCAAAAATCTAACCATATAAATTGAAGTGGGCCCAAAGAAACTCAAATTCAAAAATAAAAATTATAGTATTATCGAAACAATTCTAAACACCAAACACATGTGAAAAAATAATAATAATATTTTTTTGCTAAAATAATATACAATATAAATTTGAAAAAATTACAAATTCACAACCATCATTAATTAATTCTCAATTTACTGCTTTATATTTATATATATATATATATATATATTATATATATAGATATATATATATAAAACTTTAATTTTGAAATTATATATATTTTAAAATTATATATATAATTATTTATAATTATTTAAATTGTTAATTTAAAACTTATAAATTAATAATGAAAAATACAAATATTAAAGCACTTTATAATCATATATATATATATATATATATATATATAAATATTCTTAACGTTTTCAATTGACATAATATTTTAAACATTTTCAACCACCATCACCCAAATGTGGTTGACATAAACTAACACTATGTTAGTGGCAACTTGCCACATATAAAATAACCATAAACTAATACTTTGTCGGTGGCAACCGCCATGCAAATGCTAAAGCTTAAGCTTAACATTAAAATACGAGGGACATCACAATCCGATAAGAATCCCGTCTCATGGTTTGAGAAGCACTCCATAAGCGTATCACGTGAAACAAGCGAATAATGCCACAACATCAAATGAAGATTTTTCATAGCATTCATCTTCCAATTTGTACTTTTGTTTACATAATGTTATTGTCCAAACTATAATTTTGTTTTGTTTTGCATTTGCGTCAAATGAAGTTTTTCCATAACATTTATCTTCCAGTTCATAATTTTGTTTTGCATCTGCATCAAATGAAATTTTTTCATAGTATTCATCTTTTAATTTGTACTTCTGTCTAGATTATGTACTTTTGTCTACATTATATTAGTGTCTAAATTTTAATTTTGTTTAGTTCAAAGCTTACAATAGGTATGTCTGTAGTTTTGAAACTCAGTTTACCGCACCTGAGCTGTCAATTGGATTCTTTCCTACTTCTCTCTTGCATCTTGGATTTCTAAGCATAACAACGTTGGTGATGTTATAGTTTTGGGACTTAAAATCAAGTAATCATCTTATTGCTTGAATTGGAACGGGCGTGAGGGTCCTCAGCACAACATGGTAATCAAATAATGAAAGCACATAATTCAAGTTGGGTACAGTAGCAAGCAGACATAGGTTGGGGAAGGGCGCATCAAATGACGAAACACATATCTCATTATTGCTGAATGAGTTGATCATGCTATGGTTGACTTTGGAATTGTTGAAAAGTGTAGACTTGAGAAATTTCCTTCCCCTAACTAAATTGACTTGCATTTAATGAATGAATGCAGATGTTCTAGAGTTCGCTTTTGAATCAATCAATGGCTCTATAAACATTATCACTCTTGGGCCTTGTTATTTTCCCACCACCGTCTTTAGGTCATGTGCTCTCTAGCAGACTTACTTTATTCCCAGGTGCTAGGCTTGGTCTCGATACAAAACCGACTATCAAAATACTTAATATTTCAAATATGCTTTGGGATGTTATAGAAAACAATTCCATGGAACCATAAACGTAAATTAACAACAAATGTGCAATAACATTTTGAACCAGAATGGCACTTTCCCTATGGTTGGATACAGAGGTAATGGGAGTGTTATCTGACATAGCAGAAAGGATCAGCACAAAATTCAAAACTCATGGATAGCATCATTCTTCTTCATTCAAAATAAGACATATTCATTGGAAACATGCTCCATGTGAATGATATAAAATCTATAAAAAATTGTGTAAATGACCAAGAATTCTGCAATTTCAGAAATGTGCAATCCATCATATAAAGCATTAGCTTATTCAAAGAATGGAAATTAATACAGTGACACACTGGTCTCGAACATTGTTCTAAGGATTGAATTGCAGATAGATGAAATAAAAGAACTGTAGAGAAATGGAAGATTTGCAGTTACAGAATGGATCCTTTATTATATTACATTTATCCTTTATTCCATTACATTTTTCATCATGTTATAGTGTATGTCATCATCTACCTTCCAGGAGAGAGGAGCTTCACTCTAAGTTATGCAATGTCAATCTCACTGGAGTGGTACCCTGGAATCTAGTCCCCCGTGGTGGGTTCTTGCATCTATAAACTCTTATTTTTCCCTTCCATATGATATTTCTAGCCTACTGCTTTAGACGGCCATCACTGCTACCACTTATCAACAAATGCCACTGGGATTGTATAACTATCCTCTTTACTCTCATGTTTCCTGCATAAATGATCCAGGTGGATGTTCGTGGCCACCCACCTATCCCACTTGGACCCCCACAACTGTCTCTTTCATTTTTTCAGTTTCCTTAATTGTAGCACAATTTACTATTTTTAATAGTTTTTCGTGTCTTGAACTTCCGGAGTTGTTTTTAAGCCCTAAACGATGTTTTTTGGGAACTCTGAGAGCAACATGGGTCCATGGACCAATGTTGCTCTTTCCAAAGTTGTAGTGCTCGGATAGATCTTTCTAACAAGCTATTATATGCGTCAAAAAAAGATCAGGTGCCAAAGTTACGACCCAGGGAAGTTGATGTACCAACTTACCCAAAACGGGGCCCACAATTTGGCGTTTCATCTTCTCGGGTTAGGTTTTGGGATGTTAAGGGTTTTCCATTGTTTCTCAACAATAAATAGGCCTTCGAGCCTCATTGTAACACATTTCAGAGGCATGTAGCCGCCGCATCTCTTCTCAGAGGTAAGTTACCATCGCCCTAGCTGGTTTATTTCAATTTCTGTTTGTAAGCATATTTCAGTATTTTACAGTGATGAAATGAAGTGTTATTTCCGTTGCGTCTCTATATTTATGGTTATCTCTATAATTTGTTGCGTTCCTGTTTAAACCTGGATCAGTGGTATCAGAGCGGTCTGTTTTTTCTCTGTTTTTCTTTGCATGTCCTGAACGAGGTCGAGATATAAGGAGTTAGGGCTTGAACTGGTCGACCCTTTACAAGACCAGCCTCCAACTCCCGATAGCCTCCCATGGCATATGAGAAGTAAGACGAGGGGGCAGGAGATCCTCTCAAAATCTTGCTTGAAGAAGCCCTCCAGCGACAAAGGAACGCGATGATGGACAGCTTTGCGCAGATCCTTCAGCGGCTACCCAGAGGCGACACATCGGCTTCCAACTGCTACTCTGGAAATGCCACACCCTTTAAGGTACAAGTTAATTTTGAAATCCCCGTCTTCGAGGGTCAGATAGATGCCGTAAATAAATGGTTAAATCTGCTAGAAAAGTATTTTTCTGTTCATGAATTTCTGAGTCAGGAAAATGTTGTTTTCGCTCTTCTCAAAGCAGCCCCCCATGTTAAGGACTGGTGGGAAACCTACTGCGAGCAAAAGGATGAAAGTACAGGCTAACTGTTCTCAAGCGCACCCACTTGGAATTCATTCCAGGATGCCATTAAGGAGCAATATTACTCTGTCAAAAGCTATGAGAACAAATACATAAAGTGGACCATGCTGCGGCAGTGACGGGACCAAGATCTGCTGGAGTTCACCAACATTTTTCATACCCTTCAATCACAATTGGGTATCAAAGATTTTGAGCTACATCTGGTACTCAAATACCGTGACTGCCTACATAGGTACATCCAGGAAGAGATGGAGTTCCTGAACATCTCCTCGCTCGGTATGGCTTACCGATACGCTGTCAAAATCGAGCAGAAGTTGAAACAAAAGAAGCGAGACTTTGGATTTGCAAATCTGAAGACCAAAGGACAAAGGCAAGGCAGGGTGACCCAAGACAACCCGTCGAAGCCACAAGAAAAGAGCAACACCACGAAGTTGAAGAAAGACACAGGAAAGTGGTGTGAGTTCCATAAGAGCCCCACTCACAACACAAGTGAGTGTTTGACCAAGTAGTTGCTGGTGGCAAAGTTGAAGGCTTCAGAATCAGATGCATGTTCTGACCCTGAGTCAGAACCCGAAAAGGGGAATGGAAATGGGAAGCATATCATTGATGCGGAGCCTAGCGCCACTTTTGCCACTGCCAAGATCCAGAAGAATGAGCCCAAAGATCCAGAGGAAGGGGAGCGTCTTTTCCACTCATAGATGTGGGTGTAGGGTTCGCTGCTGCAATTCATTGTTGACAGTGGGAGCCAAAAGAACCTCATTTCAGCAGAGGTCGTGAAGCAGTTGGGCCTACTGACTACACCACACCCGCAACCGTATAGTATCGGGTGGTTTCACCAAGGATGAGATCTCTGAGTCCGCCAGTAGTGCCGCCTTCCCTACAGCATCAAACCCTTCACAAACGAGGTATTGTGTGATGTTACAGCTCTGGATGTTTTTGATGTATTATTAGGCCATCAATACTTGTGGAGGCAACATGCTATGTATGATTCAAGGCCTCGCGTTGTTATTATTTCTTTGGGTAATTCATTATATAGGATACCTAAGGTAGCCCCACCTACCACCACCTCTTTGATCACTACTTAAAAAGGCGGCAAGCTCATCTCATAGACTAGGAAATTTATTTTATGTCTGGTTCGCTCCCAAAGTAAGGGGAAGATCGTTGCCACATCCATGACCCCCGTGAAGGGTTCCTCCACGCAGCAGCAGCAGGAAAGGGATACGGTCATGATAGGACACAGTGACAACTTCTCCTCACCCACAGGGGCACCACACAAGTTTCAGGTGGGCGACAAAGTTTGATTACATTTGCAAAAAGAACGCCTTACAACAGCCCATCAGAAGCTCAGACCACTCCGACATGGTCCTTATGGCAGTACTAAGGCTGTGGGAAACAATTCTTTGGAGCACATTATTCCTCCATTCATTCACCTGCACCAAGTGTTCAATGTGGACAGTCGTCAACCATGCTTCCCACCATTACTGGACATGTTAGAGATTGCAGATTAAGTTCAGCAGATGGAGGAACTCAAGACAATGGGGACCATTGCTTCCTAAGGGGGGAGGAATGATCCAGGTGGATGTTGGTGGCCACCCACCTATCCCACTTGGACCCCCACAACTGTCTCTTTCATTTTTTTTGTTTCCTTAATTGTAGCACAATTTACTATTTTTAGTAATTTTTCGTGTCTTAAACTTCCAAAGCCATTTTGAGGCCCTAAATGACGTTTTTTGGGAAATCTGGGAGCAACATGGGTCCATGGACCGATGTTGCTCTTCCCAAAGTTGTAGTGCTTAGATAGATCTTTCTAATGAGCTATTGTATGCGTCAAATGAAGATTGAGTGCCAAAGTTACGACCCCGAGAAGTTGATGTACCAACTTACCCAAAACGGGGCCCACAATTTGGCGTTTCATCTTCTAGGGTTAGGTTTTGGGATGTTAAGGGTTTTCCATTGTTCTCAACAATAAATAGGCCTTCAAGCCTCATTGTAACACAGTTCAGAGGCATGTAGCCGCCACATCTCTTCTCAGAGATAAGCTACCATCGCCCTAGCTGGTTTATTTCCATTTCTGTTTATAAACATATTTCAGTATTTTACAGTAATGAAATGAAGTATTATTTCCGCTGCATCTCTGTATTTATGGTTATCTCTGTAATTTGTTGCATTCCTATTTAAATCCGGATCAATAAAAGAAGATGAAAGAAATGAAAGTTTTGATATTTATGTATTCTCCAATTCACATGCATGTAAACCCCTACCTAGCTAAGATAAAGCCAACCTATGTCTCTTTGGTTAAGGAACATGAGGAGGAACTAGAGAGCGTTCTTTGGAAGGGAAAACTCGCTCTCCAAGCCAACAATAATTCACAATAGCATTTCATGGTACATTGTCATTATTCTGGCTAGCTTGCTCACATTTCAAGGTTACACAATGATTACTTTAGTAATCTCCTCCTCGTTGCTCAAGGTTGAGACACTTAGAGTTGCATGCACTTCCCCACATGCCTCTGAAATAAGGTTTTTCATTTATTATGTTTCTTATTTTTATTTTTATTTTATCAATATTCTATTTCAAATTTCAATGAGTAGTGTTGTGTTAATTATGAATTCATTTATTTAATTGAATTATCGTTAAAAAATCAAAAAGGTCTACAAGTTGCATGTTTTACACTTGTCTACTTCATTGTTTGTCCAAATTCAACTATTCCACCTTGAACTTTGCTCATGTTTCAGTGTTACACTTTGGGCTAGTTGTTGTTGCCTAGTTGTTACCTCTACACCCAAAGTGAGGTAGTTGTTGTCTCACACCATGTGGAACCTTGCTCTTGTTTCAGTGTTACACACACTAGGTGAGGTAGTTGTTGCCTCGCACCAAGTGGAACCTTACTCATTTATCAGTGTTACACTCTAGGCTAGTTGTTTCCTCTACACACCAGGTTACACAAAAATGGAGCAGCAGCTCTTGTAGAAAATAGGTATGCAACAAGTATATTTTGCAAGCTCTTTCAAATTGTGTTCATGCCACGATAGCTAACTAGGATTGTCACTGAAAAGCTAACTGGAATCTGCTCCATCGGTAGGATAAAGATGGACTAGTATCAAAGAAAAAATGTAATACAAAAGTTAATGAAGAAGAAGGGAAAGAAAGAAGTAAAAAATGTAAGCGAGTAACACAAGAGGAACAATGTGAAAGGTTCTTTAATTTCTTTAGTTCACCACAAGTATTAGTGCCAGATTCCAGATTCCACCTAAACTATTTAGGACTTCAAACTAGCCTCCAGCTTTGTGATATTATTATTTTCACGCGGACTATCATATATTTAGTTTCATTTTTATTGTATGACAAGATTATATTGCTTGAAGTCCATATAGGATTTGTGGCATGGAATATTGTATTTTTCAAAATGTCAATGATATGGGCCTGTTGCTTGTTGGACTAGCTTTCGCTCAGAGTCCCATGGAAAATAGTTGCGAATATTTGATATGTGATTTGTAAATTCAAGCACCAATTCGTAATGAATACCATTAAAATTAGATAAAGATTCACATGAAATATGCTATGAACACCATTCATATTAGATAAAGATTCACATTCTTGCTACCCGTGTGTTGCAGAATTTGTATGTGGCATCCACCTCAATTAGCTTGAGTTTGCAGATAATTAACCTATAGCAAACTCTTAAATCAACATATTGAAGACTAACTAAATTTTCGAAGGAATTTGGAAGCTTTACCAAGTTGTGGGAGAATGATAGATTAAGGTCTTTGAGGTTCATCAAATCGCCAAAGGAATCTGGCACTGACATCATTTTCCAAGGATTTATTAACTCAACGCCTCAAAGACGTCATCTGACAAAATTCCTCTGGAAATGATCTCATGTCATTCTCCTCTGGTAAACCTATGTAAATTTGTTCTAACCTCTAGGTGCTTCAGCTCCTCCCGACCCCCTAGCGCTTCTCTAGGAGTATATAATGACAACTCCTAGATGCTCAATGATTTCCCTGAACGTGAGACTGTGTGTTGAACGTTTGATGGCACATTGCTCCGGCATGATACTTCCCCTAATCTTTGTTCAATGTGCTTGATGGTCTCCCATAATACACCCTGAAATGCCAATATTATCTAGTCTAACCATTAAAGGTGCTACAGGTCTTTGTCTCTATTCTATTTAAGACAGCTTTTACCACAAACTTGAATACATCTATGTTGTTTACACTGTTAGGTGCAGCTCTAAGTGCTGAGGGAACAAATTTTGTTGCATTTGGATTTAAAGGGGACTGATTAGTATTTAACCCTCTTTTAATGGGTGATTTCATCTTTTGTTGTAAGATATAGACCTTTTTAAAAGCAAAATGCTTATTAGCTTGGTCGACGATATCATTATTTCCCCAGGGAGCAAACTGAAAATGGTACCATGAAATAAGAGCATGTGATAGAAAACCAAGAGGAACAAGAGCAAAGAGCATAGTGGGAAGAGATAAAAGGGTGAACAACACTGCAATGGGTCTGATAATCCATAGTATTTTGATTTACAAGTTATAGATTAGCTCTTTTTTTTATTTTCCTTTATTGTTAAATATTAGAGTAATTGGTTTCTCAAACATGAAGTATACAAATACATGAAAAACATTCTACATTCACTTAAGTTGACATTAGAAGAAAGCGCCATCCATTAGCATTAGCAGCTCAAGAGAGAATAACATGTGTTTGATCAAGAGAAGAAATATATTTGTTTCTCTTTTCTAAATTTAGTTAGAAAAATAAATATTCTTTTATAGTTGTTTCTAGTTGCTGTTGAGCCTCCATTTTGTCCAAATTTTCATGCCTTTTGTTCAATAAATCTATGCATGTACTGAGTGTTTATAGTGATTATTATTCTTTTTATGCATTATTGGGTTATTATCTAGAGGAATTTAGAGGTAACAATGATTGATTTATAAATTTTGCTTGTTTGGTTAATTTGAAAATCATTTAATGTGAAAGTGGCATTAGTAATAAGTTCTCCTGGTGGCAGATGAATAGTTCCTATTTTTTCAATTCTTGTACCAGCAGTTCCTGTACTAGCAATGCAAAACAATGTTCTCACCTCCACGATTTTCATACTTCGGGTTGTCTTGATGGAAAATGAGCATATCGGTTTTGAGGAGAAGGTGCTCGACACGCTAATGTGTTCCCTTGATCGCACCTAGGTCTTCTAGATAATGCATAGGGCTAAGGTCCAAGAATACAATCAAACTATTTCTAGAAGCCAAAGGTTGTTAACAACATATTCTTCCTATGACTATTCTGGTGAATAATTCATGACTCGACATTGGTTGTCGCAAACCATAGATCAATTTGAATCTCTTTATTTTGGCTCAAAATTGTTGCATAATTCTAAATTTATATGGGTTGATAACTTTCAATCTGAATAGCTAGGAGGCATCGCTGTTTGGTAAAATGTAGATCAATTCGAATCCACTCAGCAATTGAGTCTCCTTATTTTTGGTTCAATAATAGTTTGTGATTCTAAAAATTATCTGTGCTATGTAGTTGTGGATCCGAATCACTGGGAGGCAGCGTTTTTATAAATGTGAAGACTGTATACTGTAGGGGGGATTTGGCATTGTATTTTGTAAATCACATTTCTTTGCAGAACAGGGGAATTGATTTCATTGTGCAGGAAGGGAGGAGTCTATGTGCCCAGTGGGATGATCCCTAGAGGGGACCACTGGAGCCCAGCTCTGTGTTGTTAAGCAATTATGTAACATAACTTAGAGATTAATATATTCTGGCATTCTATTTTACATTTTTGTTTCTTCTTAATCTTCTCGCGATGTGAGTTAGTTGTTGCAAGGGAAACGAGCTAGGTGGTTGGGCCCACTAGCCAGTCAGTTGCCCTACACCTCTTAGAATTCTTCTACATTTTATTTTCACTGCATGGTGTGAGTGTGACTTAAGATAGCTCTACAATTTCAATTCACATCTCTTCTTTTCAATCATTTGACTTTCAATTTCATTCCATAATTTCTTTTTCGTTGTTTTGGTTATTTAAGTTCAATGATATCATTTCTCTCTTGGAATGTATTTTCATGAAGGTTGGGCTGAGGTAGACCAAGTACAACCAGTGAATATTTTTAATTGCATTTATTATTTAGTGTGACACTTACCGTAATCTTATTTTCCGCATAACAAGGATATTATGGTTTACTAAGAATTATGGTTGATTAAACTCATGGTTTCCTTAAAACTATTTGAGATGTGAGACTGATTCCTGCACTATGAAGAGAAATATTTATTCTTGAAATTTTAATAACTAAATTCCAAGATCAACTTGAGGAGAAATTTCAACCTCATATTCTATTTGGAAAAGTGAGAATGCTCACAAAATTCCTTCATTAAAATTGAACGCTACACATATCATAGAGAATATTTCGGTGTTACAGAGAATGTATTTAATGATTTTATAAGATCAGGGTGAACAACAAAAATGTGATTGTTTTATTTGCTTCTATTGCACACTTTCCTTACAACTGAAATATTGATTTGTCTTTAGACAAGTAGTGCACATACAGTCTATATTCTTTTAAAAGCATTCAAGTTAGTTGGAATGAAGTTGTTAGTTTAATTTCATGGTTTTCATCTTTGAAACATAGCAGTAATTTTTAAGAGGTTTTGCATTATTTATTTCTTGAATCACATTCTTTATTTCCTGAACAGTTTGTCAGTTTGAATGGGGCCTACATTCCCTTGTCCCCTGGACAACTGAGGAAGACTTTTTGTAGGAGTCCACTCTACCCAAAAGAGGAGCCAGAAGTAGATTACGTGTTTACTTTGTTTTGAAGAGTCTTGTTCCTTTTTTTAACGATGCTTCTTTTCAATTTCTTGCAAAATCTTGGTTTTTATTTGAAAGATCCCTGAGGTCGTATTCTGGCATATATTGTGCTACGCCTCTAAGTTTACTTACCCGGATTGACAAATTAAATGTTGGTGTAAATGTTGCATTTATACCACCCGACATTTTGGTGCCCTTGTCGGGAAGGCGTTGTAGGATAAGGCCTCAACGATTTGTCATGATTTTGCCTTTCCTTCACAATTGAATTTCTAGATTAACGAGATTCCCCTTGCTTTCTGAAGCATATTGGATGACTTTCCCATAGATCTCACAAGCTAGGTTTTCCTTTTTGCAAATGAGTGATTTCCTTCACTGCAAAGTGTGATGCCTGATTTGTTTCTTTTACTTCAATTTAGTTTTTATGAGTAATTTTATTTATGCATAGCGTGATGCTTGATTTACTATAATTAAGTTTTTTATGAGCAATTTCTTTTACTGCAAAGTGTGTTACTTTTTTTCTAGAATAGAGGTTATTTAATTTCCGCAAGTGTGATTTCCTTAGTTTACAATCTTGGTTTTTTATTTTTATTGCAATTGATATTTTGAGTTTTTCAAGTGCTAAAATAACCCCCTGCTCTCAATCCAGGTGCTAAAAAGACTTTCCAGCTAGCAGGAAATTGCCAGGAAGTGTGATGTTATTCAAAGAACTATCTCAAATTTTGGCAGAAGTTGGGGTCTTTGCTTCACAGAAAGAACACATCTTGGCATAAATTAGAAATCGGTCTATTCCTATAGAAGAAGAGAATCATGAAGAACCAAGAGATCTTCCTAGGGAGACCGAGAAGCTATGGATCATGCTTGATGAGGAGAATCCATCAAAAGTAGAGATTGAAGAACGCCAACCCGATCCAGCCTTCACTTTAGAGGATAAACAAAGAAATGTGGAGGATTTGCATGATGCACCAGATGTTGTCCATGAATAAAATGACCAAGAGTATATGGATCCCATAGAATCTTGGTTTCATATCACTATCAGTATCCACTCATCCCATTCGACAATTTGTAGCATCATATCAGTTAATGCAGTTGGTTACTCATGTTCTGGTATTTTCTCAAATGTGCTTTTCAAATTTGAACATGAGTAGGGTTATCCTCTTATTACGCACATGGATGCATTGGAAGTACTCTTATACTTAAAAGGGAGTCTTCGGCTTCCTAGGGTAGAGTAGGGTAGAAAAATAAATCAATTCCATGAATAAAGTTGTTACAACAATGTTATTAGGGTTTTTACTTCCAAAGCATAGCCACCAAAACTGCTTTTGATCCACATTGGTTGTTACACACACATCTATGACAAATATTGTTCAGTATGATTCACCCGAATACCTCATGATTTTGCAAAAGTAACCATGATTAACCACTATAATGGGTTGTCATCTGAGATATATAGTTTTAGTTTCCCTTAGAAGGTGTTATTAGAGAGCCCCCTATGGTGGACCACTCTTGTAAATATCATAATGAGCTATTCCTAAGAACATTAGCATTATTTCAAAGAGTCTTTCAGTCATTATCTGAGAAATTTTATTTAAATAAGTCTTTAGGGTAGAGGAACTAGCTAGTAATGATTAGTCATTAAAAAAAATTCACCCCATCTCGTACTCTTAAGGAGTAGATCTACCTCCCCACTTATTAAGTAACTTTTGAAGTTAATTACAATCACAGTTTACAAAAATATTTAGGGGAGGATAGGAGGTCTCATATGAGCTGACCTACCACGATCATGAGATCTAACATGCATGACATTATTGTTGTTGGTCACCAAGCCAGAGTAATGGCTTTCAACTAAAAATCTGGAAGATAGGAGATCTCATCACGAGCCAGCCTGTTCATCCATGCTACTTCTTGTGAGTGGCACTGCCATCAGCTAGTTACCAAGCCAGGACAGTGGCCTTTATATAAATTTTAAATTAAATAAGATAACTCTCAATCTATATCTAGTAAGTGGGACACAGGCATTTCGTTGGGTTAAAAGACATCCTTGCTGAGGCTATAGATGCCTGCAGGCAACAGGGCCATGTTTGTGGTATTAAATCTAATTAAATACTAAGATTCACTCAGTTATCTTTATCTTTCCATAAAAATCATCATTTTATTTCTTGGAAGATGGTTTTAAGACAATTTGAGCATGATGATTTGAGTTCTATATTTAAAAAATTAGGAATCTTTAATGATGTGGTACCCTTACTGGAGGTAATTATTTGTATTGGATTTAGAAGAAATTCAGCTTTGCATCTAGATGACAATAAATTTAGAGCGTTCAATGAAGAGGTTGTTGATTGGTCTAGGAAGGGGTCACACTGTTCTATTTTTATTTCCCTTTTCTGGTATCATAACTCACCTCAATTCTTTATGGTATTTACAATGATGAGTTTCTCAACAATGATTACTCACTAGGTGTTGATGGAAAACAATGTGTGTTGATTGTGGCTGCCTCTAAATAAGCGCTACATGACCTAGGTACATAATTTTTATAGTAGGTGCAAGAATCTTGTGGTAGTCTTCTTGAAATTGCACCTTTTCAGCGAACATTTGATTTTTTGATCATGAATGTTAATAAGACTTCGGGCAGAAATAAGAGATCTGAAATCTATGACAAGCAGGGAGTTCATTTGAAACAGGACAACAAGTATGTGATGTCTATCATAAAGGTGCATTACTCTTTTTCCATAATGTACGGTACAAAGCATTGATTTCCCGTACCTGATCTTTTTACATTGCAATTTTATCATTCTTGCACTTGATACCTTCATTAGGGTTGTAACCTAGTTTTAGTTGGCGTTGTAATAGTAATATTGCAGACTTAATGAATGCTTAAAAAAATGATGACATCCCAAGTATCTTAATATTTCCTTGTTGGAGATTCTTTTTGACACTCTTATCAGGAAGGAGTGTTGAGCCTCCATTTTGTCCAAATTTTCCTGCCTTTTTCTGAATAACTTTATGCCTGTACTAAGTTTTTATACTCATTATTATTCTTTTATGCATTATTGGGCTATTATCCAGAGGAATTTAGAGGTAACAGTGATTGATTTATAAATTTTGCTTGTTTGGTTAATTTGAAAATCATTTAATGTGAAAGTAGCATTAGTAATAGGCTCTCTTAGTGGAAGGTGAACAATTCCTATTTTTTTAGTTCTTGTACCAGCAATGCAAAAAAATGTTCTCACCTCCACGATTTTGATACATCAGGTTGTTTTGATGGAAAACGAGCATATGGGTTTTGAGGAGAAGGTGCTCGACATGCTAAGGTGTTCCCTTGATCTGATTTGAAATGGGGCACTAAAGGCTTCTTGTCAAGCTTACAAGAACCTCTCCCACTCCAAAGCTTATATATATTCCCTAAGAGCTATGCTTATGCTTGACAATTTTCGAAATTAAAAAGCTTGAAATAGGTGTATGCTTGTGTTTGTCTTTAACTGTTTATTTGCTTTAAAACTGATATGTTTCATATAACAGTGAAACAGTGCAGCAAATAAACATCATACACATAGCAACAAGATGCAGCAAGTAAACAAACCATAAGACAACAAGCTTAATATGGAGTTTACCCCGATATCTTGAGTTACGTCTCCTTGAGCTCTAATCAACTCAACTAGGCTCTCTGGGATTATGGTAATCTTTTTTTTACAAGTTCCACACTCAACTCCGTCGGTTTACAACTAATCCATGGGCCATAATGAAGTTTAGAACAACAAAGAGCACTGAGTCTTAGTTCTCTGGCTCATCTGGCTCTGGCTCTCTTAGATATATGGCTCTGTCCGTCTATCTTTGCCTCCAACCTCTGGTGGCTCTGCCTCTGCTCGACCCTCTGGCTCTGAAGCTCTCAGGATTTCTGGCTCTTCGCGCAAGTTCTCGGGCTCTCTGTCCCTTTCGTGTTTCGCTCGACCTCCAAGCAACTCTCGGAAACCTTCAGCTCCCTTGTCAATTATGCTCTTTGTGGTTTTGTAACACACCCGTTACAGTCCTCCATCATGGAAAACGACGTGTTTCTCCAAAAAGAATCAATTTCCCATTGCAATGAACCGATGGGCATAGGAAACCTAGCCATTCGGCCTTCCTCCTACAGAAAGCCCGCATTCGAACACGTAACTCAATACACAGGGAAAAATGACGAAAACACATCATTGGAGCGTTTAATCAGACTTCAAAAATATGCAATCACATCTATAAACCCATCGGGTTCGCCATTCTATTGCAAATCGCAATCGCATAGGCATATGGCCAAAAAACCCAATACACGGGAATACACAGAAATCCCATAAATCCGGATTTCAAAACATATGAAATTGCATCCATAATTCTATCGGGTCCAAGCTCTTTATCACATATCACATGTCGCATAGTGAAATGCTTAAAAGCCATGAATTTGACAAATACACGGAAATACAAAGGAAATCCACTATCGGGCGCCAAGCCAGATATCAAACAGTATGAAACCATGTCTATAATCCTTATCGGGTCTGCACTTTATCGCAATTCGCAATCGCGATGTGCATTGGCCCTTTGTATCGAGGATCACCGATCGCCAATATCGGTGTATCACTATCAGCCCCATCGCTATATCGGCATATCGCAATATCGTTGTCGCAACGGCCCCAGGGGTCTTTCCTTTGACTGTGTCGATTGCCAATTGCCAACCATCACATATCACAATCAGCTCTACCCAAGGTCCCGATATCACATGGCAGCCTACCTCTGATCCAATATATCAGAGATCACTAATCAGGGTTCCCTTAAGTCTTGCTACTCCACCCTTTAAACCTTTCCAATGTGATTTTCTTTAGAAAGCCTTTATTTCTCCTAAGTCCCATTTAAAAAGAAAATGCCTCCTTTTCAAAGGATAATGGGTAATCTTCTTTTTACAATAACTTCTTCATATGAAGTCCATTTTAGCCCTTTCAAATTGCATTAGATTTAGATTGAAGAGATCTATGCAATGAGACTATTTTCAAGAGCATCCCTTGTCTTTCGTTTTCCTTTATGAGGAACATTTTTAGACATAGAAGTCTATTCTAGATCCATTTTGGATCATGAACACACCCAGGTCTTCCAGATAATGCGTAGGGCTAAGGTCAAAGAATATGGTCAAACTATTTCTAGAAGCCAAAGGTTGTTAACAATGTATTCCTTCTATGATTGTTCTAGAAAATACTTCATGACTTGGCAAAGGTTGTTGTAAACCACAAATCAATTCAAATCTCTTTATTTTGGCTTAGAATTGTTGCATAATTTTGAATTTATATGGGCTGATAAATTTCAATCTTAATAGCTAGGAAGCATTGTTGTTTGGTAAAATGTTGATCAATTCAAATCCACTCAGCAATCGAGTCTCCTTATTTTTGGTTTAAGATTAGTTTGTGGTTCTAAAAATTATCTGTTCTATGTAATTGTGGATCTGAATCACTGGGAGGCAGGATTGTTATAAATGTGAATACTGTATACTATAGGGGGGATCTGGAATCGTATTTTGTAAATCGCATTTCTTTGCAGAACGAGGGAATTGATTTCATTGTGCAGGAAGGGAGGAGCTTGTGTGCCTAGTGGGATGATCCCTGGAGGAGACCACTGGAACCCAGCTCCACACTGTTCAACAATTATGTAACAAGACTTAGAGATTAATATACTTTGGCATTCTAATTTACATTTATATTTCTTCTTAATCTTCTCACGTTGTGAATTAGCTGTGGCAATGACAACGAACTGGGTAGTTTGGCCCACCAGCCAATCTGTTGCCCCAAACCTCTTAGAATTCTTTTGCATTTTATTTTAGCTGCATGTTGAGTGTGACTTAAGATAGCTCTACAATTTCAATTCACAACTCTTCTTTTCTGTCATTTGATTTTCAATTTCATACCATAATTTATTTTTCGTTGTTCTGGTTATTTAAGTTCAATGATATCATTTCTCTCTTGGAATATATTTTCATGAAGGTTGAGCTGAGGTAGACAAGGTACAGGTAGTTAATTTTTTTAAATGCATCTCGTATTTAGTGTGACACTTACCCTAATCTTATTTGCTACATAAGAAGAATATTATGGTTTACTAAGAATTCTGCTTGATTAAACTCATGGGTTCCTTAAAACTATTTGAGATGTGATATTGATTCCTACACTATGAAGAGAAACATTTATTCTTGAAATTTTAATAATTAAATTCCACGATCAACTTGAGGAGAAATTACAACCTCGTATTCTATTCGGCAAAGTGAGAAAGCTCATAGAATTCCTTCATTATAATTTAATGATGCACATACCATAGGGAATATTTCGGTGTTGCGGAGAAAGTATTTCATGATTCTATAAGATCAGTGTGAATAAAAGAAATGTCGTTATCTTGTTCACTTCTATTTCACTCTTTCCTTATAGTTGAAATATTGATTTGTCTTTAGAGAAGTAGTGCACATACAGTCTATATTCTTTTAAAAGCATTCAAATTCGTTGGAATGAAGTTGCTAGTTTAATTTAATGCTTTTCATCTTTGCAACACAGCAGTAACTTTTAAGAGGTTTTGCATTCTTTATTTCTTGAATCACATTCTTTATTTCCTGAACGGTTTGTCAGTTTGAATGAGGCCTACATTCCCTTGTCCCCTGGACAACTAAGGAAAAATTTCTGCAAGAGTTCACTCAACCCAACAGAGGAGCTAGAAGTAGATTCCCAATGTGTTTACTTTTCTTTGAAGAGTCTTGTTCCTTTTTCTGAATGATGCTTCTTTTGAATTTCTTGCAAAAGCTTGGTTTTTATTTGACAGATCCCTGAGGTCTATTCTGGCATATATTATGCTATGACTCTAAGTTTACTTACCCTGATTGACAAATTAAATGTTGGTGTAAATCTTGCATTTATACCACTCGACACACATGCTCTCAAATCACTCAAATTTCTATTACATCAAATTGTTGAATTACCTATGACACAACCACATATGGATACATTGCAACACTTAGTCAAACAGAACTCTGGATCATCTAATTTCTTGGGCATATATTTGAAGATTCAATTCGAGACCACTCAAGTGAATTCAACCAGCCTGCTGGCAAAATCTAGGACCAAACTCTAGTCTAGTAAGGTTGTTCCTACCTATTATGCCCTAGCTTCATTTTGGCCTTGAACCAAGTATCTTTAATGGAATTTGTTTTCAACTTTTCTGCACTTATTTCTGTCATTATGGGAATTTGATTTTTTTCTTCCCTAAGCTTATTGTAATCATTGTTTATTCAATCAATTGACTTTGTTTTTTGCAGCTCATAGAAAAGTGTTGAAAAAATAAATTTCTTGGCTCCAAAATAGTGCTCTTTGATGAATAACATGGATTTCATTTTCCAATGTTGAAATGGGTCCAAGTATGCAATTCCTTTTCAGCAGGGACTTCGGCCATTAAAATGCTCTTGTTTCCATAGCTCAATTGTCGTTCAATGACAGTGTGCATGTTAGCTTGAGTGTGAAATTATGCTTTTTCATATTTTTTCGGTCAAAATGTCGTAAGACCAAGAATTTACTACCAAATCAAAAGTTGATTTCTCAGTGAAACATAAAACTAGTTATATAATTTAAATGGCTGATAAACTCTATTTATGTATGTGATTATGTTTATACTGTATCTTTTTTATAAGAAATTGTTCCTAAAGGTGCAAAAGTACACCAAAGGAATAGAAGATTTGGGAAGGTCATCTTGAAAAATTGAATCACTAACACATCTTTGACAACATGAATCTCTTCTTTAGAAATGAAACTTCCATCAATATTCAATAGATCAAAGTCAAGCTGATTTATCTTAGCTTCAACTACAATATGTGCCCCTATTATATGATACCCTTTACACTTAGATCAAGTTCTTTAAGATATTCATGACCTTCCATAAGGGCTTTCTAGAGTCCAAACTACAACAAACCCCTCATCCTCGAGTTTGTTCTCTGATGCAACAAATTTTATAGAATTTTTTAGAACCAAGACTCTCTACCAGAGCTTGAACTACTTTCTCAGTTTAGTTAGTTACAAAAACACACAAAAGAGACACACTTTTTAAACATGATGACATGTTTTTTATTAGCTAGGATGTCTAATACAAGAGCATCCCTATGGCTTTAGTAAGCCTATATGCACAAAAATATTTTCAATTTTGTTTTGGACTTAATCTAGGTTACTAACTAAATTTATGTTAAGCTTAGAATGTGAAGTGACAAGCATAAAGTATTCATCTTCATGTAATCAAAATGGAGCCAGGTCACTCATGGAAACAAAAGAAGTCATTATCAAATATGGTTATTTTTATATCTTTGAAATTATTCTTTATAATTATAAAATCTTGATTTATGTTAGTTTAGATCTGTAATTGAGTGTTGTTTTAATGCAACCAATTTTATTAAAACATGATATACACATCATGACCCAAGCTACTTAAGAAAAACTACAGATAGAATTCTAAAGAACCTAATTCAGTAAAATGCAATGAACCAAAACGAATGGAAGAATACCTATGCACAGAATGATGGAGAAACCAACTTAGTAAAATGGCATGAACCAAAACAGAAGGAATTTATTATTAAAAAATTCACTTAAATATTGTTGGGTTCCATCACTTCATCACCTATGAAAACCCAACGCTAACATAACCCGATTCAAGAAAATGAAACACACCAAGACGTTAAGCCACTATAAAAAGTTTAATTTTCTTTCATTGTTTTGCATGTGATGTTACTTTATAAATAGTAGATTTTTCTTTTCTTACATTAACTCTAGAAATTACACTCTAGTTTTTTAATTTTTCGTGGTTTTTGTTCCTGAAATTGAAGGTGTAGAAGGATTGTACCTGGGGTTAGCCACAAAGGACCAAATCACTTTGTTCTTCAATCTCCAAGTCATTTATTGTGCACCGATCGTGGAAATGGGCATGAAGGCGCTCACATTTCTCTGATGGATTATGCACCTTACAAAGTGCCACTTCTCTGGGCCATCCAGTAAACGGTGTTTTCTCATTTCTGCACAAGGCAAACCTTTGCAAAGGCCTCCATCACATTGAATAGAATGAAAGCTTTTGTTCTGAAGGACATGCTAAATTATAGCATGGAAAATGCCATTGATAACGTTGCATGTCACACCAATCTCAAACAGTTTTTCACCACCATCAATTCAATGCTCCTACTTTTACCTGGCTCGATAAGTACAATGGGCTTCTTGCAATTGTTGTTCAGGAAATCCTTTATGTGGATAGAAACAATCCCTCTAGTCCTATGGGAGAATATAGCAACAAACTAGTCAAATATGTGCAAACTTTCGTAGTTTATACAAGAAAACACAAAGGAGGATAGATGACCTACCTCACTCTGATGCTAATGTTCGTTGGTGTCGTCCTCGATCTTCTCGCTTCCAATCTCAATCCTCTTTACATTGTTGCAGATGAATACATGCAAGGAAGATCAAACAGAGATGACAAAGGCATACATAGCATAATTCATTCTAACATAAACTATGTGATAGATCAAGGCGTATCATACTAAATGAGTAATGATTTACACGTTTATGGAAAGAAAACACATAATGTATTATTAATATAAATTAAGGGAAGCATAAAACCACTTAAGCCTTGATGTTGGAAGCCCCATTTGGATGAGTTTCCAAGTCCTAGCCAAGACCTTCAAGAACTCATTTCTCCTTATAAAAATGGGAAACATTTAGGCATAGTATCAGCATAGGGAGGAAACCAAGCAATAGCCAACCAGTTGTGGATAGTAGGGATCTCATTTATAGGGAAGGACAGAGAGTTAAGGATCCATAAAAGGAGGGAGAAGTTTCACAACTCAAGGTAAAGATACATGAAAGCAAGATCAAGGACAAGGAATGGGAGATCTCACTCTAATCCTTATTCACTTGTAACCAACTCGCCATTATCAAAACTTCTAGTAAGAGAAGATTCTCCTCCACTTTAGGAAAAAATGCTTGAAGAGGTTCAACGCAGGTTTTCCTTATAAAAGTCGCGCTGGCAGTGCTAGGTCAACATGGTGCAACAAGCTACCAGAACGGGTCACCAGTGGTGCAAAACACATTGATCCTGAAAACTAGGTTTTTGGCAAGTTTTCTCATAAACTATTTTAGGGAAATTTTTCTTCTTTTCTTCAGGGATGATTTTGTATATGTTTCATGGTGAAAATATTGACATTTTTCCTCATTTTGACGCTTTAGGATACATCGTCAGGAGACCTACAAATCAAGCATGATATAATATATTTGACATCTATAATATAAGTATGCCTAATAATACATCTCTGAATCGGCATCTAACAATACACGAATTAGTGGCATGGATGTAGCCATCTGAATAGAAGGGATGATGTGTATGGATTCATAGCATGGATGCATCCATCCAAATATAAAGGATCATTAGTATGGACCCATGGTATGGACGTAGCCATATGAATAGAAGGGATCATATGTAGAATCATCAATAGCTAATAACTCCACGCAGCCTAGATTTATCAGAAGAAACCCAGGGTCTTCATCTATGTCTCGACCCAAACAAAGTACGAAACTAACCATTTGAATAAATGGGTTGAAGTTGAACATTGTAGAAACCACCTGATTACCGGTAAATAATGTAAACCGTTAATAGGCATGAGAGAAACCACCAATGATTAAAATGGATCTCAAGGTAGACTAACACAATCTACGAGAGAGAGCAATGAAGCTGAAGTCGAACACTCGCAGGATCATTCGATTGAAGGACACTAATGTGAAACTATCGTCGAATACGAAGAACCTACCATTGACACATGCAAGCTACAAGGTACTGAAAAGGGGTTTCTAGATCATTTTCCTGGATAATGACCTGGAGTCTACAAGAAGTGATCCGTCGAAGGCCAACCATAATTTTTCCCACTTCATCGACATGAAACATAGGATTTTGCTGAGTTGGCAAGAGTGATTCAGGATTGTTGTAGAAATTCAAAATGAGTATAAGTGGTTGAATTGCAGATGGGACTTCTCTTGAACATATCAGCAACATGATTCCAGAATTTGATAGCATTTGACTTAACATAGGATCAGAGGTCATGATGACAATAGGATATAATCATATGAGAGCCAAATGGAATCCCAAAACCCAGTAAGGTATGTGACGAAGTGAGGATAACCCAAACCTGACATAAGATACAGACAAGTGTCATGTTCAAGAGCAACATGATACCTTTATACAAAATACATGATATATGTTTACGTCCATTTTTCCACTATTTCTAGAAAATACCTCTTTATTTTTTATCCCAATCTTGAAGAGGATACCATATTCTTATCATATAAGTTCATACTTCAGATGAATCTATCCTAGTATTTTTAATGAGCCCTAGGAAGGAGTACCTCGGTCTCGTCATGGTGAGAAGTCCCTCGTCTTTTTTGTTTTACGAGTCTAACGGAAGGGTAACTTGATGTATTTTCCATATTTAGAGAGTTTCAAAAAGAGGAAAAAAGTAAACTCCAAAGGTCCCTTTTCGTAGATAGTCTCTCAAATCTAGAAAGGTAGAAAACAATATTCAAGAGAACCTATTAGCCATGTTTGACTAAAGTATTCCTTTTTCATAGCTAGTCTATCTCAGTCTAGAAAAGGGTTAAACTTGTACTGAGTATATGTCTTTTCATTTACTTTCACAAGTTCAAAAAGACAAGTGCTCGGTAAACTTTTCATATTTTTGGATTCTGAAAAGAGCTTAAAAAAGAACTCCACCTGGAGAAACGAGTGGTATAAAAGGATAACAACTGGTTCCAATGATGATGGAACTTCTCAAAACATGTAAAGGTAAAGATATTGGCTAATAAGACCACTCATCGTAGAGGTTCCTCAGGCAAGTGTAAAAAGACCAAGTGAAACTGTATGACCGGCCAAAGAGATGGTGACGATGGAATAAAAAACCAAGGCTCATCTGGAAAAAACAGGCTGATAAAAATGGCAACCACGAGAGGTAAAGTGGGAATGGTTTCATTTCTACACAAACTTGAAACATGGGAAACTATGCTCTAGGATACTTGAAGATGGTTTCATTTTTTCACAAGCTTGAAACATGGGAAAAACTATGCTTGGATTTGGTTTCATTTTTACACGAGCTTGAAACAAAGATAAACTATGTTTGAGATAATTTTACATGCCCCCATTATAATGACTCAATTCGATGTACATGGCCCCCAATCTTCATTTCATTCACCTAAGTAGACTTTTGGTTACTAACAGGTGGATGGAATGAAGGTTCACTTATGAGATCAAGTGAAAGACTCGACTGGGAATTTACGATAT
This sequence comes from Pinus taeda, assembly GCA_000404065.3. Classification (NCBI taxonomy): domain Eukaryota; kingdom Viridiplantae; phylum Streptophyta; class Pinopsida; order Pinales; family Pinaceae; genus Pinus; species Pinus taeda. The sequence continues at coordinate 77,962 of APFE030003707.1, forward strand.
CTAATCAAAGACTCGAATTGGAAGGGGATTTGTTTCATTTTTTAATGAGCTTGAAAAAAGATAAGAATCATTCTCATGACACCTTATTTATTTTTTTAATAGCTTCACACAAGCAAGGAATTCTACTCATGACACCTTGTTTCATTTTTTTAGTGAGCTTGACACAAGAAAAGAACCATGCTGATAGGGACTTATTTCATTTTTAATGAGGTTGACATAGTAAAAGAAATATACTCATGGTACCTTGATTATGGCCTATAAGAGGTCATAGCTTCCAAGAGTTTCTCATCATATGGGAGAACAATGCTCTAGAAGGGATACATGTCAAGAGATCTAATGGAAAGATCAAGTTTCAATGCCCCCGGTACATGACACACTATATCACTGACTAGATCATCAGTAGACGCAGGCACGGAATAGGTGGCCACATAATTAACCTCTGGCGAGGGCGATGCCACATTCATACAAGGACCATTTAGGGAAGATGGTTGATCAAGCGTCAAATTAGGATGAATGAACAAAAGCTTATCAATGGCCGCAATTCTTCCTTCATGAGGAAAACATATGATACGAAAGAGAGAAGAGACAAGAGCTCCCATGACATAAACATAGTCATGGTCGAGGAGTAAATTAAAATCCAAAGGGCCTTGGAAAACCATCACATCGAGATAGAAAATTTTTCCTCCTAAAGAAATAGGCAATTTCAGAAGGATCCCTAAGGGTTGATTGGTTCCTCTGTTAAAAAGTGACATATTCTGCGTAACGGGCACAAGCTATGAGAACCTAAAGCTTTCCAAGTATTTAAGGACAAAATACTAACATATGCACCTTCGTTTATGCTTTTGCCAAGTATGGGTATATTATAATCTTGTACCATTATTTGAAAGGGCACATAGGAAGGAAGATGACATCCTGCCAGTCAACTCCAATAAAAGAAAGTGACTAAACTACTTGGAGAGGGTGTCATCGGAATGGGAGGACTGCCCTATTTCATTATAGGAATAGGAGGATCCCCCACTGTACCATGGGAATAAGAGGATCGCCCTCATGTGCCATGGGAACAATAGGAATGCCCCATAATTCTTTGGAATCTGAAGAAACCAAAAGAAGTTGAGTGGTACAAACTTCACTCTCTACAGGATAGATGTGATCAACTGAAAGTGGAATCAGGTCAACCATACTTTTGACCAATGATTAGTCAGAAACGAACTTATGGGGTTCACTTTCAGAGATGAGTTTTGATCAATAAATTGATCAACTAGTGGAGGATCAAGGAAAATATTCTGATAACCAGCCAGAGGATGAGGTTGAGAATCAGTAAGTTTATCCAACACATTAAAGGCTTCATCCATATAAGGACAAAGATGAATAGGATGATGCCCTTCACAGAACCTACAGGGAAATTTTATTTTTCCCTTTTTCCCATGGGCTTTACTGTCACTAGTTTAAGGTTTATCGCCATCATGATCTCCAAAGGTTGACGACAAAGGTCGATGTGAATTTGTGTACAACACTTCTAATATCTTGGAAATACTAGGACATTATCGAAGAAGGTGGACACCCTTACAAATCTTGCAAGGGAATTTCACTTTACACGTTGATTGGAATATTTTCCAACATCATTTGAATTTGTAGAAATGATCGCTTGGTTGGCCCTTTTCTTATTTTTCTTCTTCTTAATCTTCCTTTTCTTCTTCTTCTTATCCACCTGGTTACTAGCTTTCAAGCTTTCACTAGACGAAGAGGAATGAGAGGAAGAAGACTGAACAGATGAAGAAGGAAAAGAGTCAACTTAGGCTCAACCAGAGGTCGATTCTGTTGAGGTGGAGGAGAGCCTATTTGAGGAGAAGTTTGGACATTCAGAACCATAGGGGTTGAAAATAACTAAATTGGAAAACCAATGTAAACCTAGGAATGGACAATGTTGCCATATAGGGAGCACCAACATTTACAAAAGAAGGAAAAGGACCAGGATTCCTATTAGAAGGGTATCCTTGGTTGGTGAACTCCAGAACTGTTGCCATTAGTGTCAACCTAAGATCTACTAAGGAATATTTCCACAGGAAGGATGTTTTTCTACAGTGAATTAATTGATTTTAGAACTTAACAAAAATAAGTAAAAAATGGGTAACTAGTCATAAAGGTTTACCAAACAACTCTAAACTATAATATACACCTTTGAAAACCAAGGACTTAACGTGCGTTAGCCAATATCCCCAAATGTTGTGTTTGGTGTATCACGCTATACAAGGCAGCAGACTCGATTATCTATGGATGGATAGCAACCTATTGGGGACTCCCAAAATATATGTGACGGTACGTGAGAGTATGATCCATATTAGTGTTCTCTAATGCATAATCGTTCGATTAGAGCATTCTCATATACTTACCATGCATGGAACGCCTTCGATATACCCGAAAGTACTGGAGAACGGTCTTATACACTTCCATACGTGGAACAACATTTCACCCCCTGAGATACAAAATTGTGAAATAACGACAGCTCCTATGTTTAATGACGTCAGAACACGTCCTATCCTATACCTCTAAATGTTTTCGTTAATGTTCCAAATACTCCGTAGCTTAATTGAGGTAAGATTTAGAGTTGACCTTGGATTAAGTTTCAGTTTTAAGGGTTAAAGATCGATGTCACTTGAACACACCTATGATGCAACTAATATGAGAAGAAAGGATTATTTTCATTTCGATGAAAGCTATCTAGTGTAGGGAAAACATGCAAACATTGATGCAACAATCAAGTATTCAATAAACAAAGCTTCATAACTAGAATTTTTGCTTTCACTATTCCAATGCAACTACCAAAAGTAGAATGAATTTTCATTTTTTTTTACTTTTCTTCTCAATGGATGAAAATGAAACTTTCAACTTTCAACACTAAGCAATGTAATCTATTCTCAATGATAATCCCAAAAATGAATTTTCAATGCAATGTAATCTAATGCAATTCGAAAAGTAAACTTTGAGATGAAAGCTAAACAAATGAACATGTGATTTCTTTTATGGTTCTCAAAAGAACTAATAATGCTTTAATCAATAGCAAATCAATATTCCTTCCACGCATACAAGTAGAAAACAGTAAATTCAATTGACCCAATAACTAAATATTCAACAAAAATTCACTTTCACTACTTCAAACAATTGGATGGGATTTTGCAAACCAATTGGAAATCAACAAAAATAATGGAAAATTCTATGCACACAGAACACGAGAACACTTCAGACATCAAGACACAATAGAACTTTCTGATAAAAACTCTAAAAAATCTCATTTTTTGGATCATCACTACTTTTATGGTCAAAATCCACACTGATAAGGTGGATCAATGCTACTTTTATGGTCAAAACCCGTGCTTACATGATGATAGGGTCTTCAACGCAACTGTAATGACCAAAATCAATGTTGACAATGCGATTGTTTCTGACAAAAAGAATATCAAGTTAGAAAGACTTAGGAAAATGAGGAGAAATCCAAAAAGAGATCTAGAATTGACACTCTAAAGAATTTACTACTCAAAAAGTAAACCCAAATGAACCTAAATCACATATCACAAGGAGGTTGGTCAAACTAACCAAAAAGACCAAACACAAAAAGGAGGTTTGAAGGGTTATAAGTTCCCCAATAGAGTCACCATTTTGTTGTGCAGACAATCCTTTCTGTGGACAAAAACAATCCCTCTAGTCCTATGGGAGGATCTAACAACAAACTAGACAAATATGTGGAAATTTTCCTAGTTTATACCATAAATACAAAGGAGGATAGATGACCTACCTCACTCTGATGCTAATGTCTATTCGTGTCATCCTCAATCTTCTCGCTTCCTCTCTACATCGTTTCGGATGAATACCTGCAAGGAATATCAAACAAACATGAGAAAGGCATACATAACATAATTCATTCTAACATAAACTATGTGACAGATCAAGCAGTATCACACTAAATGAGTAATGATTTACACATATATGGAAACAATACACATAATGTATTGTTAATAGAAATTAAGGGAAGCATAAAACCACTTAAGCTTTGATATTGGAAGCCTCCTTTGGATGAGTTTCCACGTCCTAGCCACGACCTTCAAGCACTCATTTCTCCTTAGCAAAATGGGCAACATTTAGGCATAGTTTTAGCATAGGAAGGAAACCAAGCAATAGCCAACCAGTTATGGAGTAGGGATCTCATTTATAGGGCAGGAGAGGGATTTAAGGATCCATAAAAGGAGGGATAAGTTCCACAACTCAAGAGAAAGATCCATGAAACTATGATCAAGGACCAAGAATGGGAGATCTCGCTCTAATCTTTATTCACCTATAACGAGCTTGTCATTATCAAGACTTCTAGTAAGATAAGTTTCTCCTCCACTTTAGGAAAAATTTCTTGTAGAGGTTCAGCGTGGGTTTTCCTCATAAAAGTCGCATTGGCGGTGCTAGGTCAACATAGTGCAACAATTTACCAGCACGGGTCACCAGTGGTGCAAAATGCGATGATCCTGAAAACTAGGTTTTTGATAAGTTTTCTCAAAAACTCTTTCAGGGAAAGTTTTCTTCTTTTCTTCAGGGATGCTTCTGTATATGTTTCATGGTGAATACACTGATAGCTTTCATCATTTTTAATCTTCAGGATACAGGATGGGAAGTGTGAAAAAATATTGTGTAACAACAATATACAACCCAACAACGCAATTCAGGTTGCCACGTCCTAAAAAATTATTAGTTGGAGGATGAAAATCGAAAGATCTTATTGGTTAGATGTGCCCAACTAAACCCATCATAGGAACACCTTCGGTGTAATTAATGAATTTTTGTGAAATATGTGAAAATAGATGATATTATATATTGTTAATCAATTAATAGAAAAATAATAATAATAATTTTGTTTACATCAATTATATATTATTTTATAATTTTCCACAATATGAATTGTAAATTTGTACATTCCTTCAAATAGTTGCTTGATAAAAAAAATCAATAAATTGATGGTTTCTCCTATTTATTTATTTATATGAGGTAATTTTAATGGCCATCTCCATAGCTATAGCATATGATTATGCAATCATCATCCAATCATATTAATTAGTGAAAGATAAATTTCCAATTTGATTGTCTAGCAAGGTGTATTCAACATGTTTCACATCAACAACTTAGCAAACTAGAAAACAAGACAATTTTGTAAAATATGGTCAATGATTACTCACACCCATGATCAAGTAATTTTTGGGCGATTTTTGTTACACCAAAACCCACGGTTGTTAGTAAACGGACGCATTGCTAAAGTTAACGGATCCACTAGAGATGGTTAAGCACATGTCACAAAACACTCAGTAAGCATTGGTTTATCTAATATCCAACAATCTCCCCCCAGCGCGAGCTGAGTGTGATTCAAACTCGATAACTTTGACTATGATACTACTTGTTGGAATCACGATTGTCGTTACACCAAAACCCGCAAGCGTTAGTAAACAGATGCATTGTCATATTTAATGAATCCAGAAAACACGGTTAAGCACATGTCACAAAACACATAGGAAGTGTTGGTTTATCTAGTGTCCAACAAAAAATCTTAATATAAAGTGCCCAATTAACTAATTAACACTGCAATATTACAACCAAACTATTTTTCCATGATGTAGGGAACAAAACATAGCATGTAAGTAGGCCTTCAAAGCATACCCAACAACAAAGGTTGAGTTGTGGTTGTATCAAATAGTACACAACTATTTTATGCCAAATATCAAATGACCTAGCTCAATTGAGTTTAATCAACAACAAATTAGAGAATCAAGGCAATGCTACAGTTAATTTGTGGCTTACATAATACTCAAACAAAATTAAAAGCCAAAACAAAAATAGGCCTAGATATATTTGATCACATAACATTGAATTCAAATCATAAACAATAAGGGGAATTTTTTTACCCTAGAACCCAAAAGGGAAAACTAAATTGATTTGGGATTCCATTAAGAAAAAAGATGATTACAAAAGAGTCAGCTATACACACATTTAGTGTAATGTTACTCAATGGCAGAAATTTGAAATTACCTATGTCTTAATAATAATATTCACTTATAGTGGGACACACTCAATGTCTTCTTCTCTAATTAGCAAGTAAACTACTTCCTTAAGCTCTCATCTTTGTCACCGCCCTTCTTCATTTCCTCATCTTTGTTACATTCCATGTTTTTCTTCATCATAGCCTTCACTTTTAATGGATTTCCTTGGAAGGCCAACCATCACAATGATTCATTTCAAATTCTAAAAGAATTTTGAACATTTTCTCAACTTTAAACAATTAAATGCTTATTACAATGTTTGCAAAGAGTTGTTTAGTGAGAATCCAATTTAGGACATGCCTCCCCATTTGCAAGGTTATGGTCCCTTAAATATTCAACTTCCTATAATCTTATTCTTCTCTACTTTCAAACATCTTCTCACAAATCTCCAAGAAAGGTTTATGCCAGTGCAAGATGGAAGATAAAATTTGAATGGGGGTACCCTTTACTATTATAATGGGTCATTAGTCAACAACTAGTCCTTGGGCTACAAGTGCAAGTAGCTCCTCTTTCCTCTCGACCTTGACTCTCCAATCTTTCTTCTTGGCTAGTCAGTTCTTGGGATGGAGTTTCAGATGAAGTCTCCAACATTTGGCCTGTTAATGTCTAATTAGTCAACAATATTACCAATAGTTATTGCTTGGGCTACTTGACCTTCTAAAGTGCCAACAATTTCTAACATTATGGCCTCTTTTATTACAATAAAATAAATCAAAGATATTATGGCATACATTAGTTTGGTTTCTTAGTACCCCAAGTGTTGGAGTGGATCTGGATGGTGAAATCATCTCCTTAATACCCTCTTCTAAGCCTTTATAATTAGATTTAGCTAGCTTGTTTCACACTTCTTTTCCAATTTCCTTTTCCTCCATGGGAATGGCTTTTTTTCAATTCCTCTTCCTTGATGAAGGCGAATTGAGCTAAACTTTTGTTAGTTTTTGGTCCAAGAAATCCTAATATACCTTCATGCTTGGGACTCTGCTAAAATATAATGAAGATCAAAATCCCTTGGCCTTCTTTGCCTAGCCCTTGGATATCAACTATAATATGAAACTCTTGATGGTGGCTCTAACAAACAAATTTGGAATCGAAGAAGATGGATGTTCCACCTTAGAGGTCAAATTAGAGGGAAAATTGGGGGATCATGAAGACCCAAAAAATGAGCCAAGGAAGGAATCTGAGAAGGAGTTAACGAGTTCAAGTAGCATTACCCATTCACAATTTGTGTTCAAGATGGAGGAGAAGGTCAACATAAATTTGTACTAAGGTGATATTGATGCCTTAAAATTTAATCATTGGTTGCAACAATTAGAAGCATATATTAGCATTCACCACATAGATGAGGGGCAAAAAATATCATTTCCTAGATTTAATTTAGAGGACCATGCCTTACCCTAGTGGGAATCCATTTGGAGACATTTATGCTAGAGGTTGACCCCAATTAATTAAATGTGAGGACTTTAAAACTCTAAAATAATCCAAATTCTATCCTATTAGGTATGTAGAGGACCAATGGAACTGATGGCAACACTTCAGGTAGAGGTAGGGGCAGTACGAATACAACATTGAATTTATGAAGACAGGAATGATGTTGGGTATCTCTCCCAATATCTCAAATGTAGTCCTCAAGTATTTGGGGGGTTTACATAGCCATCTACGAAAGTAGGTGACGTTGTTCAAGCTAGGAATAGTGGACGAGTTTTGTGTACAGTCATAGTACTAGAAAAACATAAACCAAAATAAATGGAACCCAAGTGATTTAGAACATAAAAAGCACCAAGAAACTTCCAAGCAAGGGAAGAAGTAGAAAGGTAAAAAGTACAAGAATATAGTAACCACTACACACTACTACAATGATCCTAGTAATCATTACACTACAACATTGATGGCCACGTAGAAGAGAAGTGCTGGAAATTGCATCTAGAGCTAAATCCAAATAACTAGAAAAAGGATGTGAAGAAAAAGAATCTTTAAGGAATTTAGACTTCTGTGATCCATATCAATGTTTAGAGAATTTTTGGCGAAATCACATAAATAATCATTTCTCGACGCGTTTCGAACCAACCAGTGTGGTTCATCGTCAGGACAAGTTGAAGAAACCGATCCAGCTTAGCATGTTAAATAGTTTGAGCAGAGACCCCAACGACTAGACTGATAACGGCTAATTCTGACCTTAGGACCCCAGTCAGATTATTTAATATTCTTGCTATATTTTTATTATTATTATTCCCATAAATAAGTTAAATTACGTAAAAATTAGGTAAAAATATATAAAGTACTACTACTGGTTAGTAATTCATTTATTTATTTAAATAGTTTTATTAGTAAATATAATATATAAATATATATATATATATATATATATATATATATATAATATATATATATATATATATATATATATATATATAATATATATAATATATAAATATATATATATATATATAATATAATATATATATATATATATATATATATATATATATAATATATATATAATAATATATATATATAATATATATATAACGTTATAATATTAGGTTATTAGAATCTTATTGCTACATATTCAAGGAACCAAGTCGAAAGAAGTTTTGATGATGAGAAAATTGCATGCACATCAATGTAGAAGAAGGTGAATCTGAATAGCCTTCATCAATAGGAAGATAAGGAGATGAGAAAACTCTTCCACATTAAGATGAAGGCCAAGAAGCCAAAGACTGATGCCCTGTTTGTCTCAGTTCATTAGATAATCTCATACCAGAAAATATAGTCAACGAACTTGGATTAGAGGTTTGAGATCATCCTAGCCCATTTCCATTGGGATGGGTAAATATTGATGAAAAATTTTAATAGTGTAGAATTAAATTTGTTACCAGTGTTGATTTTATCGATGAAGTAAATTTAGATGTAGTTCCACTTGATGTATGTGGAATTGTGTTTGGGGGTCCCTATGTGTATATGTGGGATGTGATATTCATGCAAAGATCCAACTAGTACCACGTCATCAAATACGAGAAATCATTCATCATCAATGTGCACAAAGGCAATTCTAGGATATCACTTGTAAGTTCCCACTAAGTTAAGAAATTGATTAGTTCTAGAAACAACTATGTTCTATTGTTTTTAAGAGAAAATAAATCTAATGGGGAGTCAAATAAGGGCAACGACATCCCTAGAGAGGTGTACTAAAGAATAGAAATAATAATTGGAAGGGTTTCTACATGCATACAAAGGACTTTTATGGAGCTTATGGGAATACCTCCCAAGAGGGAAGTGGAGCATGAAACCCAGTTATTTTTTGATCTGAACTTAAAAAAGAGCGCAAAAAATTATAGATATGACCATAAATATAGATATGAAGCAGAAATAACAATTCATTTCATTAATATCAAAATATTGAAATATGTTTATAAACATGATGGAAATAAACTACCTCGAGCAATGGTAGCTTATATCTGAGAAGAGATGTGACGGCTACATGCCTATAAACTGTGTTACAATGATGCTCAAGGTCCTATTTATTATTGAACAATAAGGGAAAACCATAAAGAAACCAAAAACCTAACCCGAGGAGATGGAGTGCCAAGAGTTTGTGGGCCCCGTTGGGGTTAGTTGGGTAGCCAACTTCCTGGGGTCCAACTTGGTCATAATCTTTGTTTGGTGTGTACCATACCTTATTGGAAATGTCTCTTCGAGTAACACAATATTTGCGGAAGGACCTTGCCAACAGCAATGGGCCCATAGAAAACCTCCAAAAAAAATCGTTTTGGGGGTCAAAATTGCTTTGGAAGTTCAAGACCTGAAAATTGCTAAAAATAGTAAAGGTTGAAATAAACAAGGAAACCGATTAAAGCGACTGGAGGTCTAGGTGGAATAGGTAGGTGGAAACCAATATCCATCTAGATTAGTCCTCCCTCCTTACGAAGAAACTATCCCCATTGTGTGCAAAGCCTCCATGAGGTGAGGAAATTTTTGTTGAACCTGGTCCCTAGTGAACCTTTTACCAGGCTAGTGAAGGAGTTGGCCTACTTTGACAACTCGATATAGCTAGATCCTCTAATGGTGATTGTTCTTGATCTACATGTCCATGATCTAATCAATTTTGGCCTTTCCATGTAATCTGGATTTAGCTCTATTGGTTTGAGTTGTTCTGTAATGTCGAATGTGTCCAGCAATGGTGGAAAGTATGATCGAAGGCAGTCTACATTGAACATTAGGTGCAGACCAAGGAATAGTGATAGTATGAGCTCGAAGGAATTGTCCCCTATCGCTTTGGTGCTGGTGTATGGCCCATATCGGAGTGGGTGAAGCTTGCAGTGGGGTCAAGCAAGGTGCTCCTTTTGGAAATGTAGCCAAACTTCGTCGCCCACTGAAACTTGTGCGACACTCGATTTTGATCACAGCGCTACTTTTACTTAGAATTGGCTCTGTCAAAGATATCATGGACATGTTAGAAGATGTGTTGAATGCACTCAATGAAGTTGTTATCCCTGTCAGCTTTGGACTGGACGTGAGCCAAATCTGCCTGAGAAGCTGCAAATAGTATTACTACATCAATGGGACGTAATGGCTGAAATCCCAACCCCACCTGAAATGGGCTATGGATCGTTGAATTATGGAGAGATTTGTTGTAGTTGTGTTGGACATAGGGGAGGCTTTCATCCCATGGTTGTGGATGCTTCGAGTTGTACATGCGCAGAATGTGTATGATCATCATGTTGACGACCTCTGTTTGGCCATCAGTTTGGGGGTGGAATGTCATGGACTTAGTAATTTTGGTATCCAACGTCGACCAAAGACTTGACCAAAATGCACTCAGGAATATGTTTTACCAATCAAAGAAGAGCTTAGCAGTGGCCTCTACTGTTATACTCTTCTTGCAAGATGCCATGATGGCCATCTTAGAGAATTTATCGATGACCATGAAAACGCAATCGTTGTCGTGCTTAGTAGAAGGAATACCTGACATGTAACCCATAGAGATGGATTCCCAAGGTCAACTGGGAGTAGGCAGAGGAGTATATAAGCCTTGCTTCTTGATGGTTGGTTTAGAAATGACACAGAAGCTGCAGGATCTAATGTACTTCCCAACATCTTGACAATGTTTCGGACAATAAAAATACTTATGCAGTACCACCATGATTTTCTCTACTCTGAAATGTCGAGTGACCCGACTATAGTGCGCCTCCCAAATCATATTTGCATGCTCACTTGAAGGAACACATATCTGTCATAGGTGGCATAATAGTCCATCGTAGAGGTGAAAATTTTGAACTTTCATACCTTCTAGGAGTGTCTGGTATGTGTTGTATAATTCTAGATCACTCTTGTAAATATGTGGCCACACCAAAGTCTCGTGCCCACTAGATTTGAGCACATTTATCAGTGCCATGGTTGGTGGTCGTTTGAGGAAGTCTGCAACATTATTGGTGTTTCCCTTCTTGTACTTAATGTTCAAATGGAAGTGTTGCAGGTATGTGGACCATTTCCGATGGAAATTGTTCTGCAACTTCCCTTGAGTCTGTATGAACTACAGGGGTCAATGGTCTGTGTGGATGATCATTTCCTTCCCCAAAATGTAATGCTTCCATTGTCGGGAGGCTTGCACAACAAAATACATTTATTTTTCGTAAGTGGGATACTTTTGGACTGTCTTTGAAAGCATTTCACTATGGTAAGCCACTGGATGCCCCTGCTTAGTAAGAACTGCACCATTTGTATAGTCAGAGGCAGATGTCTCTATCTCAAATGGACGTTGCGGGTCTAGTAATGTGAGCACTGGTGCAAAATAGAGGTGATGCTTCAACTCAGAAAATTCCTTCTGTTGAGTTTTAGACCAAAAAAAAGTTCCTTTCACTCTGCCCTTGGTGAGTTGACTTAAAGCCCAAGTGATAAGAGAGAACCCCAACACAAACTTGCAGTAGAAATTGGCAAGACCCAACAAGCTATGAAGCTCCGTTAGAGCGGTTCGGGCTAGCAAATCTCAAATGACTTGTATCTTGGATGGGTCCACATGCACACATGACTCATCAATGATGTACCCCAAATATTGAACATGGGTCATGCCAAAAGTACATTTCTCCAAATTGGCACACAACTTGTGTTGTCGCAGGGTTTGAAGGACTGTCGAATATGGTGGAGGTTCTCTTCCCAACTCTGGTTGAAGATCAAGATGTCATCTAAATACACCACCATCAATGCATTGGTGAAGGGTCGCAAGATGTCACCCATCAATATCATGAATGTTGTGGGGGAATTCGTCAACCTGAAAGGCATGACCAACCATTTGAAAAAGCCCTCCTTGGATTTGAAGGCAATCTTCCACATATCAAAGGGTTCTATAAGCACCTAGTGATAACTGGACTTTAAGTCAATCTTACTAAAATATTTGGGCCCCTTGAGCTGGCCCAAAAGGTTATCAATCCGTGGGATTGGGTGCCTATTCCTGACAATGATCTTTTTCAGTGCCCGATAGTTAATATAGAATCTCTAGGTCTCATCCTTCTTATGTACCAATATAATCGAGCTCCCACATGGTGATGAGCTTGACCTGATGTGCCCTTTCTGCAACAACTCTTGAATTTGCCTCTTGATCTCATCGTTCTCTAGAACATAGCCTCGATAGATCATTCCATTGGGTAGCGGCACACCCAGGGTTAGATTGATGGATTGCTTGACATGACAATGTAGAGGTACCCTTGTAGGTGAGGTGAAAATGTCCCTGTACTCCTCCATGGATACAACCTTCTTCTTTCCCTGAGGGTGAATCATAAGGAAAAAAATTATCCTAGTCTGGGAAATGATCTTACTGTATTTCTTTGTAGAGATCAAAGAGATGGCAGTAGGCAGGGGTACTTCCAATATCATGTAAAACTTATTTCCCAAAGTAATAATCACAGAGTAAGGTCTAAACTCATATACATCATGCTTCTTCCACAAGTATGGTTTTCCTAATAATACATCACAAATTTCAAGAGGAGAAACATCCCACAGTACTTCATCTATGAAGGGCTTGATGTTGTAGGGGAGGTGGCACTACTGGCTGACATAGAGATCTCGTCCTTGGTGAAGCTTCCTAATGGTGTACAATTAAGGATGTGTTGTAGTCAGGATACCCAACCACTTCACGACCTTTAGTGAAGTGAGGTTCTTTTGGCTCCCATTTTCGACAATGACCTACAATGGAGAACGCTTCAACCACATTTGTGAGAGGAAGAGGCATTCCCCCTGCTTTGGATCTTCAGGCTCATTCTTTTGGATCTTGGTAGTGGCCACAGTGGCACTGGGCTTCGCGTCAATGATATCCTTACCTTTGTCATTCCCCTTGCCGAGTTCTGAATCAGAGTTGTAACATGCGTCTGATTCAAAATCTTTCAACTCAGCCACTAGTAATTGCTTACCTCAGTCCTCACTTGTGTTGTGAGTGGATCTCTTATGGAACTCACACCATTTTCTCGTGTCCTTCTTTGTCTTTGTGGTGTTGTTCTTTTCTTGCAGCTTCAACATGTTTTCCTGGGTCACCCCGACTTGGTTTTGTCCTTTTCTCTATGGTTTGGGGGTGCCTTTTCCTTGCTTCGGATTCACAAATCCAAAGTCTTTCTTCTTCTATTTTAACTTCTGTTCAATCTTGATAATGTTTCGGTATGTCGTTCTGAGCGAGGAGATGTCCAGTAACTCCATCTCATCCAACATGTACTTGTGTAGACAATCACGGTACTTGACTACCAAATTCCACTCAAAATCCTTGATACCCAACTTCGTACGAAGAGTATGGAAAATATTTGTGAACTCTGGCACATCTTGGTCCCTTCCCTATCGTAGCGTGGTCTACTTGATGTATTTATCTTCATAGCTCCCGGCAAGGTAATATTGTTCCTTGATAGCGTATCAAAAAGAATACCAAGTGGGTGCAGCTAAAAACAATGAGGATTCCCTCTCGTCTTTTCGTTCACAGTAGGTTTCCCACCAGTCCTTGACATGTAGGGAAGCTTTGAGAAGTGAAAAAGTAACGTTTTCCCGATTGGAAAAGTCATGAACTAAAAAATATCCTTCCAATAGATTTAACCATTTATCTATGGCATCTAAATCTATCTAGCCATCAAATATGGGAATATTGAAGTTAAAATGTACCTTAAAAGGCGTGGCATCTCCAGAGTGGCTATTGGATGAAGATGTGTCGCCTATGGGTAGTCGTCGAAGGATCTAGACAAAGTTATCCATCATCACATTCCTTTGTCACTCGAGGGCTTCCTCGAGCAGTATTTTGAATATCTCCTTCCCCCTCGTCTTTGTTTTCTTCTACCATGGGAGGTCGTAGGGGTTTGTGAGGCTGGTCTTACAAAGGTTCAACCAGTTCGATCCCTAAATCCTTATACCCTCACCTTGTTGGGGACATGCAAAGAAAAACTAAGAAAGAGTGGTCTACTCTTTTACCACTAATATGAACTTAAATAGGAATGCAACAAATTACATATATAACCATAAATATACATATGAAATAGTATAACACTTCATTTCATTAATATTAAAATACTGAAATATGCTTACAAATAGAATGGAAATAAACTAGCTCGGGCGATGGTAGCTTATCTTTGAGAAACGATGTGATAGCTACATGCCTTTGAACTATGTTACAATGAGGCTCAAGGGCCTATTTATTATTTAACAACAAAGGAAAACCATAAACAACCAAAACACTAACTCCAGGTGATGGAACACCAAGAGTTTATGGGCCCAGCTAGGGTTAGTTGGGCAGCCAACTTCCCAGGGTCGTATCATATTATCTATGTTTGTTGCATACAATACCTTGTTAGAAAATTATCTCCGAGTACTACAGTATTTGTGGCAGGCCCCTACCAACGGCCATAGTTTTGTAGCAGACCTGAAAAAAACGTCGTTTAGGGGGTCAAAATTTCTCCAGAAGTTCAGGACCTGAAAAACTCCTAAAATAGTAAATGCTAAAATAAACAAGGAAACATATGAAACTGACTAGAGGTCTAGGTATAATAGGTGTGTGGCCACCAATATCCACCTGCATTAGTCCTCCCTCCTTAGGAAGCAATGGAACCATGGTGTGCAAAGCCTCCATGTGGTGAGGAAATTTCTAATGAACCTCATCCCTAGTGAACCACTTGCCCTGGTGAAGGTGTTGGCCTTCTTTGACAACTCAATATAGTTGGATCCTCTACTGGCGAGTGTTCTTGATTTGTGTTTCCATGATCTGATCAGATGTGGCTTATGGGTAGTTGTCGAAGTATCTGGGAAGAATTATCCATCATCATGTTCCTTTGTCACTCGAGGGCCTCCTCGAGAAGTATTTCGAAAGGATCTCCTGCCCCTTCGTCTTTCTTTTCTTCTGGCATGGGAGTTCATTGGGGTTTGCGAGGCTGGCCTTGCAAAGCTTCAACTAGTTCGTTCCCTAACTCCTTATACCCTGACCTTTTTGGGGACATGCAAAGAAAAATAGAGAAAGATCATATCGCTTTGATACCACTGATCTGAACTTAAACGAGAACGCAACAAATTATAGATATAACCATAAATAAAAATATGTAGCAAAAATAACACTTAATTTAATTAATATCAAAATACTGAAATATGCTTACAAACAAAATGGAAATAAACTAGCTCAGGTGATGGTAGCTTATCCCTGAGAAGAGACGTGATGGATACATGCCTCTAAATTATGTTACAATGAGGCTCAAGGGCCTATTTATTATTGAACAACAAGGGAAAACCCTAAACAACCAAAACTCTAACCCCAAGAGATGGAGCGCCAAGAGTGTGTGGGTCCCATTGGGGTTATTTGGGCAGCCAATTGTTGGGTGTGGAGCTTGATTATCTTCTTTATTCAGAGGTATCACCGCATTGGACCCTAGTTTGTAATGTGGCAGCAATGCTACCCGCAATATTTGCATTGCAAGGGGGGTCCATGGGGGGTGACTGCGATCTTTGGGAGCCCCCCCCCTTGGCGGGGGATCAGGGGAAATGCCCCCGAAACTAAAAATATATGTAAAATTGCCTTGTAAAATGTTTTAATTTCATAGTCAATCTAGGTCGTTCATTAGGCAGAGATCTAACGGTAGAAGTTATATTTAGGGTTTTTTGCCCTAGAAGGCAACCCCTCGCTATATATGAGCGAATTTTATTGTGTCTATGTAGATTTGTATTCTGAGTGAGAAAGAGAGAGGAGATTGTGTGAGAGTGAAGAGGGAATTACAGTAGATCTGATGTAGGTTGTATCTCTTCAGTTTGCTGGATAATATAAAACGAAGGATTGGTTGTTTCTCCATGGACGTAGTCCAAATTGGGTGAACCACATATATCTGTGTCTCTATTGTTTTATGTGTTTATATTTCTACAATATATTTTATGTCTTCCATTTCTTTGTAATATATAATTTTCTAACAACTAGTATCATAGCTGAAGGTCCATTTGGCTGATAAACTTAAAGGAGAGAAGGTTTCCTTGTTCAAGTGGGAGCAATGGCGAAAGATGGTAGGTTTAGGGTCGAAAAATTTAATTGCCAAAATTACCAGCTATGGAAGATGCAAGTGGAAGATTATCTGTATCAGAGAGATCTTTACCTACCATTGAGCGGAAAGAAAAAGAAGCTGACGAGTATGACAGACACAAAATTGGATATTCTTGACAGAAAGGCACTTGGAACAATACGGCTATGCCTAGCGGCATTGGTAGCCTTTAATATTTCAAAGGAAATGACAACAGAGGGTTTAATGAAGGCATTGGCCAAACTATATGAAAAACCCTCGACCTAAAATAAAGTATTTCTTATGAAGTGTTTATTTAATATGAATATGTCAGAAGATGGATCTGTTGCTGATCATTTAAATGAATTTAATACAGTTACCAGTCAGTTAAGTTCTGTAGGGGTAAATTTTGATGATGAACTTAGGGCTCTATTATTTCTATGCTCATTGCCAAAAAATTGGAATGGTTTAGTTATGGGAATTAGTAACTCTGTATCTGGAGCTAGTACTTTACAGTTTGATGATGTTATCGGTGCAATAATTAGCGAGGAAATGTGACGGAAAATCTCTGGTGAGAAATCAGGTAATGCTTTGACTGCAGAGACTACGGGAAGAAAAATGGAAAGAGGAAAGAGCACAGGATATCGCAGTAAGTAAAGGAAAGGCAGATCCAAGTCCAAATCGAGGATAGTGTGCTGAAAATGTGGGAAGAAAGGACACCTGAAGAAACACTACATGTCTTGGAAGGGAAAAGAAGGAGACGGGCAACAAGAAAACAATCATGAAGCGAATGTGACAGGTGATGTGTTGCAATATGCTTTGATTCTTTCATTAGAGAATATTATTGATGCCTGGGTGGTAGATTCAGGGGCCTCATTCCATGCCACACCTGATAGGAAACATTTTCATGATTATGTTCAAGGAGATTTTGGACAAGTTCGATTGGGTGATGATAAACCCTGTAAAATCATTGGAATGGGTACAGTTTTCATAAAACAGTAGAATGGAAATCAATGGCTATTGAAGGAGGTAACACATGTTCCAAATCTGAAGAAAAATATGATTTTCACAGGGAAGTTGGGAGGTGAAGATTGTGTAACAAGTTTTACAGATAAAACCTGGAAGGTCACTAAAGGATCCCTGGTGATAGAAAAAAGAGAAAAGGTCGGTACATTGTATTTATGAAATGGTATTTCTAATTATGTTAATGCTTTAACCTCTACAGGAGAAGATACGACATTGTGGCATCATAGGCTTGGGCACATGAGTGAGAAGGCGATGCAAATTCTTCACTCAAGAAATTTTTTGCCAGGTTTGAAGCATGTTGATTTAAAATTCTGTGAGAATTGTGTTTATGGAAAACAAAAGAGAGTCAGATTCCTAAGAGTTGGGAAAGAAAAGAAGAGCAAGAAATTAGAGCTTATGCATACATATGTATGGGGACCCGCTCAGGTATCATCTATCTGTGGCTCTCATTATTATGTTACTTTTATTGATGATGCAACCAAAAAAACCTGGATTTATTGTATTCAAAATAAATCTGATGTATTTGATACTTTCAAGAAATGGAAAGCTTTGGTTGAAAATGAGACAGGAACAAGGTTGAAGTGTCTCAGATCAGACAATGGAGGTGAATATTGCAACAAAGAGTTTTATAGGTATTGTTCAGATAATGGAATTAATAGAGAGAAGATAGTTCCAAGAACACCAAAAGAAAATGGTGTGTCAGAAAGGATGAACAAGACAATCATGGAGCGTGCAAGGTGCATGAGATTGCATGCAGGATTTCCTTTACAATTTTGGGCAAATCTTGTAGATAGTGTTGTTTATCTAATAAATAGAGGGCCTTCAAGTTCCTTGGATGGTGGTATTCCAAAGGAGGCATGGACAGGTAAAAAGGTAAACTACTCATTTTTAAAGACATTTGGTTGTGAAGCCTTTGTCCACATTAATAAAGAAAATAAGAACAATCTGAGGAAAAATCAAAGAAATTTAACTTTATGATAGTGCTAATGATTGGTTATCACTTTTTGATTTGAAAAAACAAAAATCATTAGGAGTAGAGATGTCATATTCAATGAAAAGGTTTTGTATAAGGATCAGATGCAGGAAAAGAAACAGGAAAAATAAAATAGAGAATACACAGTGCTTGATGAGATCACAACAAAAGTGAAGGTACCTGAAAATCATAATGATCAACAGCCAGAACAACAACAATTACCACAACAGCAACAAGCACCTCAAACACCTAAAAGTGGTGTTAGAAGATCTACCAGGATAATTAGACCCCCTAAACGATACTCTCCTTCATTATATTATGTATTGTTGAGTAATTCTGGTGAGCCAGAATGTTATGAAGAAGTAGAAACCAGGAAGAAGTGGGAGCAAGCCATGAAAGAAGAGATGGACTCCTTAGCACATAACCAAACTTGGGACTTAGTCAGGTTGCCTACAAGTAAAACAACATTGCATAATAAATGGGTTTACAGGTTGAAGGAAGAAGATGGAGGTAGAAAAAGGTATAAAGCTAGACTTGTGATGAAGGGGCTTGCACAGAAAAAGGGTATAGACTTTGATGAGATATTTTCTCCTATTGTTAAAATGACTTCAATCATAATTATTTTAATTCTAGTAGCAACTGAAGCTTTGCATCTTGAGCAGTTAGATGTAAAAACAACCTTTATCCATGGGGATTTGGAGGAAGAGATATATATGTGGTAGCCACAAGGATATGAGGTAAAAGGGAAGGAGAAACTAGTGTGTTGGTTGAAGAAGAGCTTGTATGGCTTAAAATATGCTCCAAGGAAGTGGTATCTAAAATTTGATAGGTTTATGTCTGAACAAGGTTATACTAGATGTCACTCTGATCATTGTGTTTATTTCAAAAGGAAAAATGATGGTAGTTATATTATATTGTTAGTGTATGTAGATGACATGCTTGTTGCAGGTTCTAACATGTAAGAAATAATTGTGCTCAAAAGAAAACTAGTGAACTCATTTGCAATGAAGGATTTGGGTGCTGCAAAACAAATCCTTGGTATGAGAATAACTAGAGATAGGAAGAATCGAAAATTAACATTGTCTCAGAATGAGTACATAGAAAAGGTGTTGAAAATATTTAATATGGAGAATGCAAAACAAGTTAGTATACCTTTGGCTAACCATTTCAAACTAAGTAAGGAGGTGTGTCCCAAGACTCAGGAAGAAATGGCTTATATGTCTAAAGTTCCATAGGCATCAGCAGTTGGAAGCTCAATGTATGAAATGGTCTGCACACGGCTTGATATTGCACATGCAGTGGGAGTTGTAAGCATGTACATGGAAAATCCACAAAAATAACATTGGAAGGTGGTGAAGTGGATTTTCAAGGGTTTGAGAGGTACCACAAATCAAGCATTCTGCTTTGGTGTTTCAAACATTACTCTACAGGGATATGTTGATGCAGAGATGCAAGTGATAGAGATAATAGGAGAAGCACAACAGGTTATGTGTTTATTGTAGGTAGAACAACTGTCAGTTGGGTTTCAAAACTGCAAAGTGTTGTTGCACTCTCAACAATGGAAGCAGAGTATGTTGCTGCTACAGAGGCTAGTAAAGAAATGATTTGGTTACAAAGGTTCCTGGATGAATTGGGTAAGAAGCAGGAGTTGGGAAGGTTATACAGTGATAGCCAGAGTGCCATACATCTTGCAAAGAACTCTGTATTTCATTCCAAGACAAAACATATACAGCGCAAGTATCATTCCATATAGTTAGTGTTGGAAGATGGACAATTGAAGCTAGAAAAGATACACACTAGCCAGAATCCTGCAGATATGTTAACAAAAGTTGTAACCAAGGAGAAACTAATATATTTCGTAGTTACAAATAACAACATATCAGTCTTAACTGCCAACTTGGAACCGCAATGGAACCAAACACATGTGATTAGTCAGAGTTGTTAACCATCAGTTTTGCACTTAACTGTAATGGAACCACGGGTTATAACATGTGACAGGGCAAGCGTTAACCGTCGGAGGTATGTTGTGAAGCCACAGCCTTGACCACAATGGGAACAACCAGCACCAATCGTTAGCATGTGAACAACGACTCATTCACCGTGCAATCAGGGTTATCTCCGCTGTTTTGGTAGACAATTATATTTAGGTACTATGTGAGCGCCAGGTTAGCCGCAACCGCCAACTGTCACAGTAAACGGTCAGCGGAACCACCAGGCTGTAACTGTAGGTTAATATCACCATTCACATGTCCATCCAACCTTCGCTCGGTTAACCTGACCGCCAGCGGGTTCTGTTATAACATAAAGTTATTTTGGGTTTTTTTTCATTAAGTTTTGGTTAGAACTAATGCGAAGACCATGGCAGCCCTATCCTAAGGAGTAAAGAGGTAAGTGGACTGAGGCCCAAGAACCTAGAATGCAGCTAATTCATGCCATGTTTATCCCAAAGGAGTTAGAATGTACCTGTAATCCTATAAGCGGTAGTTTCTTCCATTGAAGGACATGGGAGTAGTTTTGGTTTTTGTATGCAGATTCTGGAAGTCATATGCAATTTTGTTTTTAGTGTAACAGGAGCATCCAGAGTCGGAATTAGGAATCGTGACAAGTGTTGTTCAGCTGGTTCAGAGAGATTCCTTTTGATAGTGATCCAAAGTGCCTGCATGCACATTCAGTCTGGTCTATTCTTTGTGTAATCGAACTCCTTGGTTTCAATCCTAATAAAGCGGTCGCCCATTTTGAAAGCGGAGCCGAAGACGTAGTCCATCAGGGACGAACCCTGTAATCAACTTTACTATTTGGTATCACTATGTTTTTACATTTTTCACTTCTATTGTGCATATTTCTTATGTTTAACCAAATGTCGTAAAGTCTTCTTCTCAATCAGTTTTCTTCAATTTCTGCACTTTCAGTTAACATTCAAATCATAAATGGTTAATCACTTCTACATCAGTTTTAGTTTATGATCATTTCAGATCATATAATTTGGTATCAGAGAAGGTTTCATTTGTATAATTTTCCATTGAATGTTAACCAGGTCAAAGTTGCAACGAGGAGAAGGAATCCTTGAGCAAATTGATCCAAAGATTGTAAAGCGGCGAGTCGTTCATAAGTCAACCATGTCAAGATCTGATGCAAGTGAAAACACTGAAACTAAGATGAGTGATGAACAGTTTCAACAAGCATTCTTGACTATGCAACAGATGTCGGGAGAATTGTACGAAGACAAGAAGACGAGAGATGCAACTTCTTCTTCAAAGACATCGAAGAAGGACAAAGGTAAACGCAATGCTGATAAACCACCTTCGCCTCCATCGTCTCCATTGTCTCCATCATCTCCTTCTTCTTCTTCTTCCAGTCCAGAATTTGAAAGGGAAAAGAAACCTAAGAAAACATCTATTTTGAAACTTGATGTGAAATTTGAGTTACTTGTCTATGATGGTGAAATGAATCCTGAAAAGCTAGATAACTGGATTAAGCAGTTAGAAGTGTATTGTCACATTCAGAACATTTCTGACAATAAAATGAAAATTCAGTTAGCTACACTTAGAATGGGGGGAACAACTTTAATCTAGTGGGAAAGTAAAACTCAGATAGATGTAAAGTGTAAAGGAAAATTCCTCTCTTCATGGTCTAAGTTTTTAAAAGCTCTTAGGAAACAATTCTATCCTTTATGATACATGCAACAAGTTATTGATTGGTAGCATTTGAGGCAAGGTAAACGGCAGAGTGTTCAAGAGTTCAGAAAGAAAGCATTGGCACTTGGTATTTCATTGGATACATGTGAAACTTTGTTAAAATACATCGGCATTTTACATTCATATTTGCAGCATACATTATTGATATTTAATCCTGATGATTTTGATGAAGTGTGTGTTTAGGCCATACATATTGAATCAGGTGGCAGACCATTCAAGTTTTCATCGCGGTCATCCAAAGAGTTGGAAATCAAAGATTCCATTGACAGTAAAGCAAAGAATAATTCGAAGAGAAAGAAATCAGTGATAGCTCAGAAGGAAAAACCTACTTGTTCTCATTGCCAGAGAATCGATCATGATGAATTGAAGTGTTGGAAACTTCATCCAAAACTTAAGCCCAAAAAATTACTTAAGGAGAAGGATGAAAAGAAGGCAATTGCAGCAGTCCAGCAAGATATAGGTTCAGATTCAGGTGATGAGAGGAGGATAACCGCCATGGTTACGACAGGTAAAACTTTTGACACTGGTTCAAGTTTGAAACTATTGCATCTTCATCAAACATAAATTCTTCAAATGAGGATAAAGGAGTTGAATTGTTTAACATAATGATAACTTCTAAGCATACAAAGATAGATACAACGTTTGACAGTGGATCACAGGCTAATCTAATATTTGAATATTTAGTTAAGAGTTTGGGTTTGGAAACACGGAATCACCTAAGACCTTACCCATTAGGATGCCTAAATAAATCAACCCAGATAAAAGTCACCAAACAGTGTCGATTAAGATTTTCCATTACAACTAATTACATTGATGAAGTGGAATTAGATGTGGTTCCAGTGGACATATGTGGAGTTGTCTTAGGAAGTCCTTATCTTTATGATCGTGATGCAATATTTTACAGGAGAGAACATAAATATCACTTAAGAAATATTGGGTTGAATTTATTGTCAAGGCACATCAAAAAAAAAATCACTTGAATTCAATTAATGCTAATCAGATGAAGTGATTAATAAGTTCAAATAAAATATTTATAATCATGTGTGTAAAGGAACAACATAACAATCAACATCATGTTTGTTCAGATTATGAAACTCAGCTTAAAGATGGTTTGATTAAAGAGATAGAAACTATTCCAGTTCTATGTAAAACCAAACATCTTACTCATAAGCAGGGAATACAACATGAATTACAGTGTGTGCCTAAAGCTCCTCTTCCTAATGTCAAAATGAATCAATTCAATCCAAGTTTGGAAATTAACAGATACAGGGATACAAGTCAATATTGGGGAAAGTCAATGTTCAATTTCTCTTGTAATGTGTCACCATTTCATGTTTCGAACAATTTGGAAACCTCTTTTCAAGTAGAGAGGAAACCTTTTTTTTCATATTCAAGCCTTTTCTAAAGCAGTGTCAAAGTGTCTAAGGGAAACTTATGCATGAGGGGAAAGTGCTAATCAATGGAAACATCATTTAATGAATAAGGAAAATTGATTCAAACAAATCAAAAGCTAATTCAATACTTTCAGAATCAAACTAAGTTGCAGCAAATTTCACCTTACAGTTTGATGGGTTTATGGTAGCAAGTTCACTTAGTAATCAGGAAGCAGGAAAGTATTTTAAATCTAGTAGCTGGTTTGATGTCAATAATATCTTTGAATGTCTCCATTATTCTGCAAAATAGATTGTTAATACATGTCAATGGTATTAAACAATATCCAATAGGGATTGTTTTCAAAGATGATTATTAGTCACTAACGCATGGTTCTTCATGCAAAGAATTCAATTTCCATGTTCATAACAGGTTGTTTGACCATCATCGCAAGTTTTTCATACTACAGATGGATGGAACAGGTCACCGACTCAAAAAGTGCCATGGTCAGCATCATCAGGGTCATCACTTGTAGGTGATTGATCGAATGTATTGGTACATCATTAGGTCAAGGTGGAAAGTGAGGGAGCTCTACCCTCATCGACTATTTGTTTAGTCAAAATTTTGTGGTTCAAAAGATTTCAAGTGGATAGGATTGATCTAGGAGGATCTCGTCATATCAGTTGCACAGGTTCATCGTCAGTGTTCAGTGTCATCGTCAGTGTTCTGTGTCATCGTCAGCATTAAGTTCAGTTTCGACAATGTTGGTTATGGATCAGGTTGTTCAGGTAATGTTTATGGTTTTCCTGGCGTTCAATTGAGATGGTGTTTGTACCTTGCTGTTGACATGTGTTTGTCGTCAGTTCCGGCAGGATTTGGTCAACGACATGTGTTTGTCGTTCGCCTCGCATAATTTTGTGTCGATATGGGTTTTCGTCCAGCAAGGTTTGGTTGTTGTCATGAGACAAAATGCCGCTTTGTGACATTTAATTGTAAAAGGGTTCTCTCATTTGATGAACAAAAAATCATAATGACTAAAACCCAAACCTAATCCTAAAACCCTAACCTAAGTCCTAAACACCATTACAAAACCAAAACCTATATCAATACATTTCCTAAGTCCTAAACCCATCAAACATGGTATATTCCAACTCATGGTATTAAAAACCCTGAGATCTAGTCAGGGAAAATTTTAAGAACCCCCCCTAAATTTATAAATATAATAAATGGGCGAATCTCCATGGTATACAGGAAAAATGGAAGGCGATTTTATCAATAATATAATATGTATATATAATTTTTTGGCGAATCTCTCACCAGGCATGGCGAATATTTTACTCAATTATAAAATCTTGTAATATCTTGGCAAGTTTTCACTAAATAATAAAACTTTGTAAAGTCCTAGTGAATCTTAGCATTGTGAACTCTTAGAGAATTTTTTGAAAAAGTATAAAGCCATATATGACAAGAGCCACATGGTGGCAATATCACTATTTTTTTTCACATTTCCATGACATGGAACTTGTTTATAAAATTATAAAAAATCTAACCAAGTCCCTTATAATATGCAGGTAAGCTTATAATAGAGTTTGATACCTCTACTATGCTTGTCTTTGTTCAAGTGTCATATATGCTATACTTAACAATGTGAATCACAACTCTCTCAAAACTCAACTCTATAGTGTAATTAAAACCTTTGGAAATTGAATCGAACAACTCTATAAAAAGGATTAGTGAAATAGAAGCTTTTGTGAATGAGCCCACTAACTATCACTGCTAAACAGTGAATCTAGACTATGAAGTCTTCCATCTTGATCACAATCGTGCTCACGATCAAGGGAGTGCGACCACCTGGCTTGACATAATGGCCATCATAGTGTCACTTTGAATCTCCTTTCCTGTGTGGATGTTTTGACAAATCAATGTGAAATCAAAGTCACTTTGAATTTTCTTTCCTGCAAGGGATCACATCCACAGTTGATTAGTAAAAGATAATCTACTATATATTATGTTCAAGAAACTGACTACAATCTACAGTGGAAATGAGACCTGAATTCTTATTCTGAATTTGAATATCTTAGGACAACATAAGAGATAAAAATGCATATGACCTTAGTAGCTATAAAACAATCACTCTATCATTACAAGACCACCTAGATTTTGGCACTTGATCTAAATAATGGCACTAGTTGTAGTGCTTATTTGCATTAACACCATGGAAAAGCAAAAACAATGTTTCAAAGCACACTTACTGGAAAAGTTGTAATGTTCCAAGAATATTTAATGATAGCATCTAAACCTCATACTATGGTGGGGAAACTAGGGAACTCAAATATTGGAAGATATCTCATACCAAATCTGAGAAAAAAATAAAAAAGGGAAAAAATCAAGATCTATAAATCAAGCAATGAATTGTTTACAAATCAAATACAATTCCTTTAACTAACAGTTAAATTGTGGTGATATATTTAAATATTTAGTAAGAGGGGAACTTCAAACCATGGAATATTACCTTTGTAATTACAGTCATCCCTTAGTGACTGAGATTACAAATCAATACTTATGGAAAGATATTAAGAAATTCTGTGAAATAGTAAAGCACAACCTCTATTTTCAAGCAACAAAATCAAGACATTGTTACATCTAGAGCCACAATTGATACATAATCAATGAATCAAGTCCTTGTATGGCACATGCTTATTTCACAACCTCTATTTTCTCAATAACAAAATCAAGACACTGTATGTGGTTATTTCCAAAAGGAAACTGCATTTTAATTTGGAAGAGGATCTTATCAAAAGACATGGATTTATTCAAAGCTACAAAGCCTAATGGGTTACTGAAAAATAAGTTGGAATATGGGATCATGATACTTAAATTGAAAAAATATGCTTTCCTTTTAGAAACATTACAGTTATACAATGTTTTTGAAAGCATTAGAATTTGAAATTGGGCCTTTCTATCAAGACAAATTTTCATTAATAGAATGTACTTTCCTACCCGAAACGTTGTAGATATCCAAGAAAAACTTGAAAAGCATAAGAGAACTTAGCGTAATGTACTTTCTTTCCTTCCTTAACATTATTAAAGAGTTGAGGTTCCCCAAGTCATCAGGTAACATTCAAAGGAAATGAAAGTTAGTAATAGTCCAATTCACAACTGAAGATGTGTCACAAATACGAGAGGGCATCTCCTCCAAATCACAAAAGTGCTCTAGGTTAAAATCTAGCATTATTCGAAGCTTAATGCTCGACTGGGTGTTATTGAACCCAGACATTTTTCCAATCAACACTAAAAGCTTAAAGATAGCTTCTCTAAGTCCTACATGACTTTAATATGCTCTTGAATTGGGGGCACATGCAGGCTCTCCAAGTGAATAGTCTTAAACTAGTGAAGATAAGGCCGATAGATCATTCAGTGTGGATCTCTTTAACCCATAATTGAATACTATGTCTCTCTTGAACCCATAATTGAATACTATTAGGACTTTCAATTTTTCATGGAACTCAAAAATTTTGGAAGAAAGTATTTGCTTCCAGAAAAGAGTAAAACTAAAGCCTCTGCTTGAGGACAATTAATGTCACACCACTAACACTTCTCCATGGAATCTGTATAGGTAAACCACAAATGTAGAATTCCATTAGAATATTGTGTTTATTGAATACACAAATAAAATCATTGCATTTCTTTAAAATATTTTTTGAAATCAAAATTACCGAAATTACATATTGATAACCTAGTGGGTGTAGGATAAAATTCACCCGTGTCATTCACAGAAAGCATGACAAAAAACCGAATACTATATATAAAACCAAGAAAAATTCAAATTCATCACTTCTAGGGACCTCTTAACAACCCTGCCAATACATTTACATAAGTATGTTCCTGTTTGCAGTTAGAAAAATTACCCAAATTACAATCTGTTTACTCCAAATGTTGGAAAGTTATAGAAGGATGGCTAGTGCAATCAATCCATTCCTTTTAGCCCTGGATTTGTTTAAGTTTAAAACAGAAGTATACAAATATACTTGTCCAATGTCTATGCTTTAACCATTCACCTTAAGATGTTTTTACAATATAATTTCCTAAGTCTATTTAATATCTTCATTATCATAAAAACCAACTATATATCCCTCTGAGCACTTGGTAGACCCAGAATTAAGATGGATCTAAGATGATAGAATTTCCCCTTTAAATAGTCTATGCTCAAATGAATACCAT
>APFE030003715.1:0-16098 GCA_000404065.3 Pinus taeda
TCTAGATCCTTTCCAGCTTGTTCGAGATGTCATTATTTTAATTTATTATTTTATTTTATTTTCATAAAATTTGTAACAACTAAGTTAAATTTAGTTTTATTTTATTAATTTTGTATCCTGAAGGCTAGCAATAGCTAACATGTAATGCTCTATATATTATATAATTTTGAACCTAGAAAAACCCTAATATTTTTGTAGAGTCTAGTATTACAAAGTTTTAATTCAAGGGTTTTTGGCTTCAGTTTATTGACATAACTTGTATACATGTATTTTTTTTCTTGTGTCATCATATTCTGTTTTTGCATATGTTTGAGGTTGTATAGGACATTGGGCAGGGCTAGGTTGAGTATCAACCTCCCTGACAGCCTACCACAGAGTTATTTTCTTTACTGAGTAGGTCATCGTGACAGTGTGTCAACTATTGATCCCTCTAAATCAATAAATTGCTGCTTCTATACAAATTATTGAATGTATTGTTGTTTGTTGTAGAGATCTTTCTATACACTTTAGTTCTTGATAAAATAATTAGATATTCAGAGAGGATATCAAATTTTCTAATTTCTCCTCCATTCCTCTATCAAAACCTTTCAAGCTATGTCATTCTGTCATAGTTGAACATTGGCACTTTGATAAGGCCTCTGCAAGAGAGGGCCTTCTTTGTGAGAAGGGATTTGTGACTCGTCAACAACCACCTATACAACAAAATCTTAGACCTGACCATTGTGCTTAATAGGCTATCCCGCTCCCAATTCGCGCTCTGGGTGGGAGTGGCTCTGGAGCGCCTCGGGACTGCACTCCCTAAAAAAAACGTTCCCTGCCTTTTTGGGAGCGTTTAATCTTTTTTGCAAAAAAAAATTGCAGTAATATTCGAAATGCAATCCGTTTTCAAAGAAACAAATAAGTTTTGAGTGGAGCAACCTAATGATCAAGCAAATGGCCCTAGTATTGATATGTGATTCATGGTAATGTTAAATTCTTAAAGTAAAAGGAAAAAAATGAAAATGAAGATTAAGGAGAATGAAGATGAAATGACTCGGGATGTTTGAAAGTGGTTCTGACCTCATTGGATTTCATATGGAGGAAGTAGAATTTTAGATTTCATTCAAAATCTAGTAGACTTATCAGTTTTTCAAGATTTCAGGATTGTAAGATTTCCATTGAATTTTTTCATTTATTAGGGTATGGAACTCGTATTTAATCAAGAGCACCAATCCCTCTATGTACCTTGATGTTAGTGACATTGGTTGTCAAACTCCTCTATCATGACATTCCTAAAAATGTACGCATCACTCAAAAAAATCTTGACTTGACATGCTATGCTTTTTCTATCTCATGTTAATGCTTAGAGTGTGATATTAATGACAAAGATCCCTATATAGATCCAGAGGTAATGACAAAGATACTTCTAGATATTAATGCTTAGAGGGTGATATTAATGACAAAAATCGTGATTTTCCAACAAGAGTAAAAAATTAGACATTTCTCATGGTGGCAAGATGCCCAAGCATAAGCAATAGATAATAGATTTAATTGTCTTTTCTAGTTTCTAGTAGTTTTTATAACTATTGACTCTTTCATATTTATTATGATATTTTTTTAAACAGTATATGACAATTTAAGTTTAAATTTTGAAGTTGGCAATTATAACTCATTAGTAATGATTTATGAATATGATGCTTCATGAAAATTGAAAGTTGTTTTATTTCATTTGATTTTATAACATTTCATTTCATTTTAGATATTATTTGTTGTAATGGTTACACTTAGCTTACAAGTACAACTTTGGTGATCAATGATGATAAATGTTATATATTGAATTTTGAAAGCTTGAAACTTTAAGATTGATGAATCATGAGACTCAATATGTTGTATGTTACTATGTTACTAACTTGTGGACGTGGTTGATGAAGATTATAACTTGTAGATGATTGTTGTTATATGGTTCAATCTATGTTTTTATGCTTTTTATATGTAATTCATCATTCTACATGTTTTTGTTGACATATATGCATCAAAATATAATAAATATATATTATATAAATACTCTCAAACTGGGAGCTTCTGAAAATGTCGCTCCCGCTCTCATTTTTGCTCCAGCTCCCAAGTAACTTTGAGTGAACAACATTAAAAATCCTCATAACATTTGAGGGAGCCCCCTCTGGTTCGAGGGCTAGCTCGAACCTAAATATTGGTTGAGTTGGTTTCTTGGCACAGTTTCATAGCCAAGGGCTGCCTTCGAGACAATAGATGTCAAGAGTTGCACAACATTTAACACATCTCGCTAACCCAATAGAATGATGTCACATGGCCACCTGCACAAACAACCCCCGCTAACATGTGGCACATCATGATACGCTAGATGAGACGATGCAAATAGCACAATAAGCATGGAATCATCACAATGATGTGGGGCCACTAGGGATACCACGTGCTAGGCACATTTAGGAGGCTTAAATTGGTGGAAAGTCAAAATACAGGTAACATGTGGCACCTCTCACGAGTTGCCACATGGCTTGATGACATCATGCTAACGTAATCATGTGGATGACCAGAGACCCCCAAGGACCCAGTCATATGGACCTCAACCCAAATCTTAATGGCATTGTCTCAATACAATGGTCATATGGATGATCATATGTGCAGGTTTAACTATATTGTCTTGGTATCGGCTCTATTGTCCTTGGGACCACCGAATGAAGATATATATATACACACACACGCGCGCGCGTTAACTACTCGATTTTGTTACCCACCACTTTAAAGGTGATATCCCCAGGAGAAAAATTTCTCCATGATGGGCCTTGGCCAGCGGCCTTGTGGTGCCTCCTACTAGCTCATTGTGCCATTTTTCTACCACCTAAGCCAACCATGTGGTCCCTCACCCACCTGTATTGATCGTATGTTTGAAGGTGGGACTCACGAATCTAAAGGTATGTCTTGTCATTTGGTAATTGAGTATTGGGTTTACTTATCATGCATACTTTTGGGTATGGATTGGTGGGGGGATTTGGCGCAAAGAGTGGGCTTGGTTTATGCTCCTGTCCCCTTAACCCCTTTAAGTTGTTACCCTTGGATCTTAATCCCATGGGATCTACTTCATTGGCCATTTGGTTCTAGGGTGGTACTACTTGAGAAACCCCGAACCTGGGTGTGTGGTCCCACTCCTTTACCTGCACATACTACTCCCCTTCTACTCACTATACCCCCATTCATCATTTCTCCCACCTAGGTACACATTCGCATTCTGATTCCATATAGGGCTACCCTTCCTATCCCCTTTACCCCCACCTTGGGTCAGGCCTATAATGATGCCCCAGAGGTTGAAGCAACTAGAAAAAAAGAAAAAACATAGTTAGCCACATTTAATAGGAAATTGTACCACAAAATGCAAAATATAGACGGGACAAAAAAAATTAGCATGTATGCAAAAGCCGACACATGAGCTCTACCCCATCCATGGCCATCACCCTAGTTCCATAGGCCCTAGATGAGTCTCCTCTATCATTTAGGAACCCATGATTGTCCCAACCCCTGGAAGGCAATAAATAGTCCTACCTCAAAAGGGGTAATCACTACTATATTATACACGTCATGCTCTTTTCCTTTGAGCCCCGAGCAATTAATTAAAGAAAATGCATAAAAAGAAAAAGGCGTATAAAGAAGGGTAGAAAAAGCAAGGTCGGGGCACCTCATGTACCATCATTGCTACCTCTTATCTAGCTACCCCTATGCCCCATTATGTGGCCGAGGGCTACCTCTCTCATTCCCTATTCCATCTCACCTATTTGTCACTTGCCACCCCCATTAGAAGGGTGTTCCTTGGACATATTATCCCCAATAAGGGTTGAAACCACCTAATAAGGTTCTTGGCTAACCCCTTTGGAGATTGGAGGCACAAGTACATGCGAAAGCCCACTATGAAAGGGCATGCCATTATAAAGTGACCACTTTGTTATCCATGGGTTTCTAAGCTCCTTTACCGACTATTATAATGATTGATTGTACTGGAAGCCTAGGGGACGCATTGGATCTTATGCAAGATTGCAGGTGGTTTCCATTTGGGTTTAACTTCCCTATATGTAATACTGACCCCCAAAGGTCCACATTGGCACATGTAGGGTGTGCATAGAGAGCCATGGGCCTCCACAACAACAAACAACACTCCATGGATGTTCAAAGACTACTAGCGATCCACTTTTGGGACGATGGTGACATGATTGGTACACTATGCCTAATAGGGCCCCACAGGAGCCACACACTCCTGACACATGCCCCAACACTTGTAAAATGTCATGGAAGCATTCATTCTAACACTTGGACCATTGCAGAGGATCTACACACATCTCCAATCCATATGGAGCCCCATGGGGTCATTGATATGCCCCCGGACCCAATGAGAGCACCATAGGTCTACTACTTGGAGAATAAGGGGCCACTCCCTTGTCCATCATATTCCAAGGAATTTATTCCTCAATATGACACATCAGGATGTTATTGATCCTTTAAACTCTTAGAGGGCCCTACGACATGCATACATCATTATTTGGCCCCTTATGAGGCTTGCTTTACATTATGAGCTAGTATGGCAAGCTTGTCACCATTACAAGTTATTATTTGCACATTATTTTATCTTGAGGGGGCCATATGCTAATTCAAACTCATTAGGAGGCTATATATTGATGTTAGATACATTCATTTGTATCATCACTTGACTTGGGATCTCTCTAATCATAAAGAATTTTTGTACTTTTTCCTTGGTGGATATTTTTGGAGATGGATGAATTTTGATGTATCGATTTGGACTATTTCTCTTGTCTTGGAGCCTTGTTGAGCAAACTAAATGTTGGTTGGATATACTCTATAACGTTGTAAGTAAATTTTGATGTTATTATTATTGTTGTTGCATACTGCTAAAATTAGAGCTAGTTGTTGCATTGTCAAAATGTGGAATTAAACATGTTTTAGCTAATTTAATGTTTGGGCCAATGTCATATGAATGAAATGTCCTGGAGATTTATTTATCTCGAGAAGCTTGTGTCATTTGATTCGAAGTATAAATGCTTGAAGTCACTTTTATTTTCTTTCTCTCAACATTTCTCGGCCTCCTTGATCATGAAACCAAGATCTTACTCATCATTATCCTCGTCTCCATATCCCCAAGTGAACTAGGCATTGATCCCTCAAAAAGGGTGATCATTTCAACCCTCTTTCAACCATTTTCCCCTTTTTCCCCAAGTCTAGCCCCATTAGGTCACCTAGGGCATCAATTTTCCGAGAATTGACCCAAGGAAAAAATTTGATCTCCTATAGGCTACTGTGTTGGTGGGTCCCTTCCCTCTCCTCCAAATTTGAGGTAATTCTAACTATGGAATGTTCGGGAATCTCAATCCCTAGATTTAAGATCGAATTGTGCCTAGGCATCCCCAAGTCTAGACCCCAATAGAATCAATTCAACCTTTTGAGGAAAGTATTCTTGTTGGTCCTTTCCCCTCACTTTGTCTAGGATAGAAACATCATTGGTAGCTATATTCCATCCCCGAACTTGGGCTAGGTGCACTAGGCCCCATGTGGTCCCACTTCTAAATAAAGACTATTTATCAAGGACCATTTGGGAATCCAAGTTTTTCAAGGATTATAGGGATTGAGAAACTTGTTCATAAGCCTATCCTTTCTCCCTCGACCCTCCAATCCTCACCCCTTATCCCTGGTGAACCAAGTACCTTCCTTAAAGAGCAAGCAAGATCCATTCTTCACTCCATCCTTGGGAAAGGGTTTTCAAGCTCACTTCTCATCTATCCATTGACATATACTTTACAAGTGAATCCCCGCACTACCTTGACTCCTCCCATCAATAAATGCCCGTGAAGAGCAGGGAGACTTAGCTGTGGTGACAAAGTGCTAAGCCATCAAAATTTCCCTTAACCTAGCAGTTGCCCTCTTAGGAACACCTGTAGGTCCCCTGCTGGTTTGAGTGGTAACATTTATGGTGCCTTTGTCAGGGACATGAGACATATGTTTTCTTCCTCATACGACATATCAACATATCATTATTGGTGAATCCATTGGAAGAACGAAGCCCTAGTTTTTCATTGAACTTTAAGGTTGATGCTTGTAGGGTGAAGCAAGCATTTTTCTACACAAATTTAATTTCACCTTTGCGACTCCTATATATGTTTCATGTATACCTCAAATCAGTTGTCATTCTTTCATAAATTTCTTTCTTTGGACATTGCTAGCATCCTTGGACATCCTATTCATGTCGCAGGAAGGATGCTACATTGGATACCTATGTTTAATGGTGACCCAAGCTCCGTAATTGACCATGTGGAAAAATTTAATGCACATACTTCAAAGGACAAAGTGGTCCACAAGGATGTCCTTATGTTGTTATTCTTTAGTTCTCTCTATGGTCATAACTCATGGTTGCAAAATCACGAACCTAGGAGCATCTCATCTATTGAGGAGTTCGTTAATGGTTTTCTTACACATTTTCAAGTATGCTCGCATTGAGCATTCAAGAGGAAGCTTTCATCACTAATCATCAAGACCCTAAGAATCTAATTAATGAATGGGAGGATGAGTCCTCGTTGGTTCCACAAGATGAAAAGGATGATTTGGAGAATGCATATGTTGGGAAGGATGAATCCATGGAAAGTGAAGTTGAGACTAACGTTACCTTTCTCAAGGATATTACTCTTGATGAGTATCCTTTTGAGAACCTTGAGGAAGGTGATCCCATTAGCCCATTGGAAGATGAAATTGAAGATTACTTCCATATTGAAAAAGGGAAATGGGAAATTGTGGGTCCTCAATTTGATTGTGCTCCCATTTATGACACCGACAAGAAAGATGAGGTTGAGAGTGGTCTCCCCTTTCTCTCAGGCATTTTTTATGATGACATATCCATCGATACCCTTGAGAAGAAAGATCATTATTTTCCCTTGCATGAAAAATATGATTTTAAGGAGGAAAAACTCATTGAATATAATACTTCACCCCCTCCCCCCCTTTTTCCTTATCCTCTTGTTCATCACTTCAAATTTTCCATGAGTGATTCCCTAGCCCCTTTTCAAATGATCACAAGTGACCATGAGCCCTTTCCCCCTTCTGAGTATAATGTCAAGGAAGAACCCATCATTGAATATACTTTATCTCCTCTGACACACCATCAGAAGTATGATCACCCCATAACCTCCCCTCTCCAATATGACCATCACCGTGAAAAATCTATTTGTTGCACTCCTCCTTTACCTCACCCTTCATCCCCCCCTCATCATGACCTTGTGGCATATACAAAGCATAAGATTGTAAGCAATGATTGTGATAGGGAGTTCTTGAGAATGCTCTTTTATTCCACCATTGCGTACTTAGAGGGAAACCCCCGCATTTTTGGATTGACCTATTCTCCTTTTCCTAGGGTTTCCTTTTACCTCGAATGGAGATCATGTTTTCCCACCTCTCACCCACTTCACCCCCCATATAATTATGTCCACATTCGCTTTGGGTTTTGTTTCATGAGTAATCATACTGGCAGGAATATGTATATTGATATGATAATATGTTGGTTGCACTAGATTTATGATTACACTTAGCATTAGCATTATCATATGCATGTTAGGGTAGGATTGCATGATGACTTTTGCATTGGAACTAACCGCATATGATGTTTCTCGTGATCGATTAGATTGCATTTAAAAATAAAAAATTGAATATTTTATTTCTTGTTGATTTAAGGGCTAACATTGAGCATCGGTGATCATAAGACACCGTGAAAAGGATGTTTCCCCATGGCTTTGATCTTTGACATGCGTAGGTAATAGGTCTAAGGTGACCAAGAGATTGTTGGAGTTTTCGTGACCTCCCATTCGAGCAGCCTCGTCCACTCCTTCGAGAGATCACATCCCAATTGGAGCCAGATGTTACCCACCACTTTGTAGGTGATATCCCCAAGAGAAAAAAATCCTCTATGATGAGCCTCAGCCGACAGCGAGCAACCCCATAATGCCTCCTACTAGCTCGTTGTGCCATTTATCTGCCACTTAGGCCAACCATCCCTCACCCACCTATATTAATTGTATGCTTGAACGTGGGCCTCATGAATAAAGGTATGTCTTGTCATTTGGTAATTGAGTATTGGGTTTCGTTATCATGGATAATTATGGGTATGGATTGGTAGATTTGGCACAAAGTTTGGGCTTAGTTTGTGCTTCTGTCCCCTTGACCCCTTTTGGTTGTTACCCTTGGATCTTAGGATCTCCTTTATTGGCCATTTGGTTCTAGGGTTGTACTTCTTGGGAAACCCCGACTTTGGGTGCATGGTCCCGCTCCTTTACCTACACATACTACTCACTTTCCAGTAACTATACCCAAATTCATCATTTCTCCCACCTGGGTCCACATTGGGCTAGCCTCCCTATCGCCTTTGCCCCCACCTTGGGTTAGGCCTAAAATAATGCCCCAGAGGTTGAAGCAACTAAAAAAATAAGAAAAAACATAGTTGGCCACATTAAGAACAAATTGTAACACAAAATGCAAAAGATGGCGGGACAAAAATCATTACCACGCGGGCAAAAGCTGACACATGACCTTTACCCCATCCATGGCCATCACCCTAGTTCCATATGCCCTAGATGAGCCTCCTCTATCATTCAGGAACCCATGATTGTCCCAACCCCTTAAGAGAAATAAACCACCCTACTTCAAAATTGGTAATCACTGCTATATTATACACGTCATGCTCTTGTCCTTCGAACCCCGAGCAGTTAATTAAAGAAAATTCATAAAAGGCAAAAAACATATAAAGAAGGGTGGAAAATTAAAGGCCGAGGCACCTCATGTACCACGACTGCTCCCTCCTATACATTATATACCAAGATGTGGACTTCCCCTTATATAGATACACCTATGCCCCATTATGTGGACCAGAGTTGCCCCTCTCATTTCTTATTCCATCTCACCTATTTTTCACTTGCCACCCCCATTAGAAGGGCATACCTTGGACATACTATCCCCTCTAAGGGATGAAACTACCTAATTAGGTACTTGGTTAACCCCCTTTGGAGTTTGGAGGCACTAGCACATGCCAAATCCCACTATGGAAGGGCATGTAAGTGTCCACTTTGTTATCCATGGTTTGTAAGTTCAATTAACTGATTATTCTAATGACTAATTGTACTTGAAGCCTAGGGGATGCATTGGATCTTATGCAGGAGTGCACGTGGTCTCCATTTAGGTTTGGCTTCCCTATATGGGATCTTGAGCCCCAAATGTCCCCATTGGCACATTTAGGGTGTGCATAGAGAGCCATGGTCCTCTACAACAACAGACAACACTCCATGGATGTTCAAAGACTACTAGTGATCCACTTTTGGGACGATGGTGACATGATTGGTACACTGTGCCCAGTAGGGCGCCACAGGAGCCCCACACTCCTAACAAACGCCCCAAAACTTGTAGGATGTCATGGAAACATTCATTCCACCACTTGGACCATTGCAGAGGATCTATAGGCATCTTTGATCCATATAGAGACCCATGAGGTCATTGATGTGCCCTCAAACCCACTAAGAGCACCACAGGTCTAATACTTGGAGAACAATGGGACACCCCCTTATCCATCAAATTCCAAGGAATTTATTCCTCAATATAGCACTTCAAGATGTTATTGAGCCTTACATGCATACATCATTATTTGGCCCCTTGTGAGGCTTGCTTTTACATTATGAGCTACTATGGTGGGCTTGTCACCATTAGGAGTTATTATTTGCACATTATTTTATCTTTACGGGCCCATAGGCTAATTCGCACTCATTAGGAGGCCATATATTGATGTTAGATACATTCATTTCTATCTCGCATGACTTGGGACCTCTCTAATAATAGAGAATTTTCACACTTTTTCCTTGGTGGATATTTTTGGAGACGAATGAATTTTGATGTATGGATTTGGGCTATTTATCTTGTCTTGCAGCTTTATTGAGCAAACGAAATGTTGCCTGGATATACTCTATAATGTTGTAAGTAAATTTTGATGCTATTATTCTTATTGTTCCATACTGCTAAAATTAGGGCTAGTTGTTGCATTATCGAAATGTGGAATTGGGAATATTTTAGCTAATTTAATGTATGGGCCAATGTCATATGAATGAAATGTCCTAGAGATTTTTTTATCTCGAGAAGCTTGCATGATTTGCTTTGAACTATAAATGCTTAAACGTCACTTTTATTTTCTTTCTCTCAACATTGGAGGAAGTTGACTTTCTTGGCCTCCTTGATCAAGAAACCAATTTCTTACTCATCATTATCCGTGACTCCATATCCCCAAGTGAACTAGGCACTAATCCCTCAAAAAGGGTGATCATTTCAACCCTCTTTTAACCATTTTCCCCTTTTCCCCCAAGTCTAGCCCCATTAGGTTACCTAGAGCATCAATTTCCTGGGAATTGACCCAAGAAAAATAATTCAATCTCCTCTTGGCTACAGTGTTGGTCGTTCCCCTTGCTCTCCTCCAAATTTGAGGCAATTCTAATGGTGGAATCTCCGAAATCTCAAACCCTATCTCTAGGATCGAATTGTGCCTAGGCATCCCCAAGGCTAGACCTCAATAGGATCAATTCAACCTTTTGAAAAAAGTATTCTTGTTTGGTCCTTTCCTCTCACCTTGTCCAGGATAGGAACATCATTGGTTGCTACGTTCCATCCCAAAATCTGGGCTGGCCCCACTTGGCATCGTGTGGTCCCACTTCTCAATAAAGACTATTTGTCAAGGACCATTTGGGAATCCAAGTTTCCCAAAGATTATAGGGATTGAGAAACTTGTTCATAAGCCTATCCTTTCTCCCTCAATCCTCCAATCCTTACCCCTTATCCCTAGTGGACCAAGTCCCTTGCTTAAAGAGCAAGCAAGCTCCATTCTTCACTCCATCCTTGGGAAAGGGATTTCAGGGTCACTTGTCACCTATCCATTGACAAATACTTTCACAAGTGAATCTCTGCACTACCAAGACTCCTCCCATCAGTGAAAGTCTATAAAGAGCAGGGAGACTTAGTTGTGGTAACAGTGCGATAAGCCTCCAAAGTTGCCCTTAACCTAGCAGTGGCCCTCTTAGGAATCGCTTTAGGTCCCCCGCTGGTTTGAGTGGTAACATTTCTGCCATCGTTGTCAGGGACACTAGACATGTGTTTTGTTTCTCGTACGACATATCAACATATCATTATTGGCGACTCTATTGGAAGAACGAAGCCCTAGTTATTCATTGCACTTTAAGGTTGATGCTTGTAGGGTGAAGCAAGCATATTTCTAAGCATATTTAATTTCACCTTGGAGACTCCTACATATGTTTCATGTATACCTCAAATAGGTTGTCATTTATTTCATAAATTTTTGGCTTTGGACATTGCTAGCATCCCTGGACATCCTAATCATGTCGTGGGAAGGATGCTAGGTGGGATGCCCGTGATTGATGGTGACCCAAGCTCCGCAATTAACCATGTGGAAAAATTTAATGCATATAATTCAAAGGAGAAAGTGGTACACCAAGATGTCCTTACATTGTTATTCTTAAGTTCCCTCTATGGTCATAACTCATGGTTGCAAAATCATGAACCTAGGAGAATCTCATCTATTGAGGAGTTCGTTGATGGTTTTCTTACACATTTTCACATATGCCCCGCATTGAGCATTCAAGAGGAAGCCTTCATCGAGAATCATCAAGACCCTAAGAATCTAAGTAATGAATGGGTGAAACCTCCTTGAGTCCACAAGATGAAAAGGATGATTTGGAGAACGCATATGTTGGGAAGGATAAATCCATGGAAAGTGAAGTTGAGACTAACCTTACCTTTCTCAAGGATATTACTCTTGATGAGTATCCTTTTCAGAACCTTCAGGAAGGTGATCCTATTAGCCTCTTGGAAGATGACATTGAAGATTACTTCCACATTAAAAAGGGAAATGGGAAATTATTGGTCCTCAATTTGATTGTGCTCCCATTTATGACACCGACAAGAAAGATGAGGTTCAGAGTGGTCTCCCCTTTCTCTCAAGCATTTTTTATGATGACATATCCATCAATACCCTTGAGAAGAAGGATCATTATTTTTCCTTACATGAAAAGGATGATTTTGAGGAAAAACTCATTGAATATAATACTTCACCCACCCTTTTCTGTTGGGTTGTGTTATATTCTTTCCACAACTAGCCAACATAGTTAGCCTGAGAGTTAGAAAGGGGGCAGAGCCCCCCCTTCGTTGAGCCGATTGCGTAGCAGGGGGAGTCACAGGGGGTTTGAGGGGTACAAATAACCCCAATCTATGGGGTCCGAGGCAGCGCCCCGGAAAATTTTGGTTTTGGACCCTATGTTAGGTTGCGCGGACCTACCTATGGTTTTGTGCATGGTTTTCACACATTGCATCACCCCAGAAAATTTTGGTTTTGGACCCTATGTTAGGTTGGGCGGACCTACCTATGGTTTTGTGTGCATGGTTTTTGCACATGGTTTTGGATGCGTGGTTTTCGGTCCATGGTTTTGGACATGATGGTTTTCGGTCCATGGTATTGGATGCTTCGGCATGTATAAATATGCATTGTAACATTGAAAGGAACATAATGAAAAATCAAGGTAGGTGTCCCGGTTTTGGGGTCCAGGGGAAAATCTCTGTGTATATTTGTTTTATGTGTTATGCTCTCGCATTGTTTATTTTCTGTGTTTTAGAATTCATATGCAAGTAATTTCTGTACGGGGTTAAAACCTACATTTTCCTTATCCTCTTGTTCATCACTTCAAATCTTCCATGAGTGATTTCCTTGCCCCTTTTCAAATGATCCCGAGTGACCATGAGCCCTTTCCCACTTCTGAGTATAATGTCAAGGAAGAACCCCTCATTGGATATACTTTATTTCCTCTGACACACCCTCAGGATTACGATCACCCATAACCTCCCCTCTCCAAAGTGACCATCACCATAAGCAATCTATTTTTTGCACTCCTCCTTTCCCTCACACTTCGTTGCCCCCTCATCACGACCTTATGGTCTATACAAAGCATAATATTGTAAGCAATGATTGCGATAGGGAGTTCTTGATAATGATCTTTTATTCCACCATTGCGTACTTAGAGGGAAGCCCTCACAATTTTGGATTGATCTATTCTCCTTCTCCTAGAGTTTCCTTTTACGTCAAATGGAGATCATGTTTTCCCTCCTACCACCCACTTCACCCCCCATCTAATTATGTCCACATTCGCTTCGGGTTTTGTTTCATGAGTAATCATACTGGCAAGCATATGTATATTGATACGATGATATGTTGGTTGCATTGCCTTTATGATTACACTTAGCATTAGCATTATCATATACATATAAGGGTAGGATGCATTGCATGATGATTTTTGTGTTGGAACTAACCACAAATGATGTTTCTCATGATAAATTAGATTGAATTTAAGAAAATGAATAAAAAAATTCATATTTTATTTCTTGTTGGCTTAAGGGCTAACATTGAGCATGGGTGATCATAAGGCACCGTGAAAAGCATGTTGCCTCACGGCTTTGGTGTTTGACTTGTGCAGGTAACAGGTCTAAGGTAACCAAGAGATTTTTGGAGTTCTCGTGACCTCCCATTCGATCAACCTCATCCACTCCTTCGAGAGATCACGTCCTAGTTGCAGCCAGATGTTACCCACCACTTTGTAGGTGATATCCCCAGGAGAAATTGTCTCAATGATGAGCCTCAGTCGATAGCGAGTAGCCCCTTGATGCCTCCTACTAGCTCGTTGTGCTATTTCACTGCTACCTGAGCCAGCCATGTGG
The DNA here is from genome assembly GCA_000404065.3 of Pinus taeda. Lineage (NCBI taxonomy): Eukaryota > Viridiplantae > Streptophyta > Pinopsida > Pinales > Pinaceae > Pinus > Pinus taeda. The sequence continues at coordinate 13,810 of APFE030003715.1, forward strand.
TCCCTCACCCACCTGTACTAATCGTATGTTTAAAGGTGGGCCTCTCAAATCTAAAGGTATGTCTTGTCATTTGGTAATTGAGTATTGGGTTTACTTATCATGGATACTTCTGGGTATCGATTGGTGGGGGGATTTGGCGCAAAGAGTGGGATTAGTTTGTGCTCCTATCCCCTTGACCCCTTTTGGTTGTTACCCTTGGATCATAGTCTCGTGGGATCTCCTTTATTGGCCTATTGGTTCTAAGGTCGTAATACTTGGGAAACCTCGACTTTGGGTACGTGGTCTCGCTCCTTTACCTGCACATACTACTCCCTTTCCACTCACTATACCCCCATTCATCATTTCTCCCATCTGGGTCCACATTCCCATTATGGGTCCACATAGGGCTAACCTCCCTATCCCCTTCCCCCCACCTTGGATCAGGCCTAAAATGATGCCCCAGAGGTTGAAGCAGCGAAAAAAAGAAAAAAAGAGCATAGTTGGCCATATTTAACAAGAAACTGTACCACAAAATGTAAAAGATGGTCGGGACAAAAATAATTAGCAAGTGGGAAAAAGTCGAAACGTGAGCTCTACCCCATCCATGGGCATCACCCTGGTTCCATAGTCCCTAGATGAGCCTCCTCTATCATTCAGGAACCCATGATTGTCCCAACCCCTAGAGGGCAATAAAATGCCCTACCTCAAAAGGGGTAATCATTGATATATTATACACGTCATGCTCTTGTCCTTTGAGCCTCGAGCAGTTAATTAAAGAACATTCATAAAAGGAAAAAGGCATATAAACAAGCGTGCAAAAATCAAGTTCAAGGCACCTCATGTACCACAACTGCTCCCTCCTATACATTATATAGCTAGGTGTGGGCTTCCCCTAATGTAGCTACCCCTATTCCCCCTTATGTGGCCCAGCCTTGCCCCTCTCATTCCCTATTCCATCCCACCTATTTGTCACTTGCCACCCCCACTAAGGGTTGAAACCACCTAATAAGGTACTTGGCTAACCCCCTTTGGAGTTTGGAGGCACTGGCACATGCCAAAGCCCACTACGAAAGGGCATGCCATTATGAAGAGCCCACTTTCTTATCCATGGTTTGTAAGCTCCTTTACCCGATTATTCTAATGACTGGTTGTACTAGAAGCCTAGGGGATGCATTGGATCTTATGCAGGAGTGCAAGTGGTTTCCATTTGGGTTTGGCTTCCCTATATGGGATCCTGACCCCCAAAAGTCCATATTGACACATGTAGGGTGTGCATAGAGAGCCATGGGCCTCCACAACAACATAGACTACTCCATGGATGTTCAAAGACTACTAGCGATCCACTTTTGAGACTATGGTGACATGATTGGTACACTATGCCCAGTAGGCCTCCACAGGTGCCCCACACTCCTGACAGATGCCCCAACACTTATAGGATGTCATGGCAACATTCATTCCAACACTTGGACCATTGCAGAGGATCTACAGGCATCTCTAATCCATATGGAAACCCATGGGGTCATTGATATGCCATCAAACCCACTACAAGCACTACAGGTCTACTACTGGAGAACAAGGGGCCACCCCCTTATCCGTCATATTTAGAGGAATTTATTCCTCAATATGGCACTTTAGGATGTTATTGAGCCTTTAGAGGTCCCTACGACATGCATACATCATTATTTGGCCCCTTGTGAGGCTTGATTTTACATTATGAGCTAGTATGTTGGGCTTGTCACTCTTAGGAGTTATTATTTGCACATTATTTTATCTTTGGGTGCCCACAAGCTAATTTCAAACTAATTAGGATGCTATATGTTGATGTTAGATACATTCATTTATATCATCACTTGACTTGGGATCTCTCTAATCATAGAGAATTTTCGCAGTTTTTCCCCGGTTGATATTTTTGGATATGGATGAATTTTGATGTATGGATTTGGGCTATTTCCCTTGTCTTGGAGCTTTATTGAGCAAAAAAAATGCTGGTTGGATATACTCTACAAAGTTGTAAGTAAATTTTGATGCTATTATTCATGTTGTTACACACTGCTAAAATTAGGGCTAGTTGTTGCATTGTCGAAATGTGGAATTGAACATGTTTTAGCTAATTTAAATGTATGGGCCAATGTCATATGAATGAAATGTCCTAGAGATTTATTTATCTTGAGAAGCTTGCATCATTTGCTTTGAAGTATGGATGCTTGAAGGTCGCTTTTATTTTCTCTCTCTCGAGATTGGACGAAGTTGACTTTCTGGGCCTCCTTGATTAAGAAACTAAGTTCTTACTCATCATTATCCTTGACTCCA
>APFE030003721.1:3499-13641 GCA_000404065.3 Pinus taeda
TAGGATACATTGAAATTATGTGTTGTATCTGTTTAAGCAATCATAACTTAGAAGAATTAAATGGACTGCTTTTAACAAATTTATTGAATGTATCTTTAGATTCTTATGGCTATTAAATGATTACTCTAAGGAATTTTAAGAAATCCAACAACCAAAGAAATATTCCACACCATAAAGAAGAGACACTGCCACCCGACCCAGAACCGAATTGAATGACTGGGAAGGTTATCCCTCCCCAACACAAAATAAAATCGTTTTATTAATTATATGGTCTACCTGCAAGCGGACTCGCAAAGGCAACACCATCCCTTAAATTACAATACATTTAGCCATATTAATTTCCCGGATAAGACATAAAATTGCCTGCATAAGACATTAGGCATAAGATTGTAAGCTTGCGGCCGTGGCTATGTGTACAATGTCGAGAAATGTGCACACACTATAGATCATTAGTACCATTTACACAACCAAACAAATAGTGGTTAACTAAGTTGTTTGCATAAATAGAGTAATTATTTTATATCTGGTCATGAGGACTACCCAAAATGCATTCGCTTGCATCCTCACAAGCGCTGATTATATGTATTGTTGACGTATATTTTTTTTTAGTTGACTCTCTCTAAAATACCTGAATGGTTATTGTAATGAACCAATCTGGTTCATAAATGCTTTGATTCTAATGCAATGACCAATAATCATATAAGGACAAAATGTTGAGATCCATATAGGATAAAATAAGATATATTTGATAAATGGATGAATGAGATACAATTGGCTATTCCCACCTGATTAATGTAAGAGACCTAACCTAGTATGTTCCATTTGAAATAGATACTCAAGACTCTATATATCCCCTAAACATAATTGCTGTCAACCTGACTGATACCCAACTCATTCATAAGATTCATTTCGAACAATGTTCTTAATACACTAATGCGTGTTTTGCAAATTTCAAATAAAATGGTTGTGAATCCTATACTTTTGAAATTTAAACATGACACAATTTGTTTGTGTTAATTCACATAAAATATGAATCATGTCACCGATTGAATTTCTTTGGCTCATATTTTGATTTCAGTGGAACCAAATAACTTTATAAGGTTAAAATGAACAAAAGCCTGTGCTGAGAGTACTTTGATATTGCACAAGAGTAAAGTTGTGCAGAGAAGATTTGAAGCACGATTTTCTAAACATGCTACCATCAGTTTTTTTTTTTTAATGCAGCTATAAAGAATTTAATTTAACAGTCTTCGACATAAGGCAAGAATTTAATTTAATAGTCTTCGACATAAGGCTATAAGCTTTTGAATAAAATTCTATTCAATAGGTAATTGCTCTTTTTAAACAAAGATTTGGGGCAGACATACACAAAGTTTTGAACTTTTCCAGGATGAAATGGAAGCAGCCTTGTTAAACATGACATTGACTAAGTTTCTGGTCTGGGAAAAACATTTCTGTTTTTCTCCTCTCGGCTAAGCTATAATAAATAATTATACTACAATCTTTCGTTCACAAATGTTCGTTCAGTACATCAATTGGGTGGATTTAAACATGTACATTACTACACGAAATATATACAGATAAATTTCAGAAGTAAATAACTCAAAATTATATATAGTCTAGATCCATTATTAATGTCTTTAAGATAAAAACTACCATAATGCAAAACGGAGAAAGGTAATCAGATTTTAAAAAAAAAAACAAAAACGCTCAGAATTATTTTCCCGGAAGTTCAAAGAAAACGTTGGACATACCTGCAAAGCATATAATGAAGATTGACAACCTGGTCACGGCCCTTGTCTCATTCAGTAAATGACTTAGATCAATATCCATACACAATTGTCTAACATCACCACACATCCATGAAACTGGAAATCTAGCTCAGAATTTGTTCTATGTGTAATCGATCCAAGCGAGAAACAATTAAAACTTGTACACCACAGAAAACATGACCTTAAACTTTCTTTGGATCATTTAATGTATAAAATAGCTTCTTTATATAGCCCTATTTCTCGTTGACATAGTAATGATGCAGCCCTATTTCTGATTATCAAAAACATATAATTAGTTCTGCTACGAATATATTTCATATGTTAATATAACTATAGTTTATTCAGCCTCGCATACATTTTGAAAACAACCAATTTGTAAATTTCTCAACACAAAGTAAAAGGCATTCAGTAACAACAATAAATTGCTATAGATTCACACCTAGAACTCAAAAGCACAAGACAAACACAAACCAGGTTGCAAAGTTTTATGACAACCAGAAAATAACTAGCCTCAACAATTAACACCACAGATGAGCAATTCTAAACCAATGGCGTAGTGTCTATTTCAGTTAGATTCCTCACACCACTCATGGCCAACCATGAATAGCATTGAACCTCTACGTACATGGTGCTCTAAGTAAACCAGATGTCCCATAAACTTTAGGACCATGCTAGCGCACACTCTATGTAACTATGTTCATAAAATACACCACTAATGCCCTCTTTCAGATCAATGATCCATTCGCGTTTCCCTTTTCCGTTCACACAATTATATATATATGGTGCACAGATAGACTAGTCATTAACAAAAGAAGTCTCAGTGTTGATCAAATAAACTTACTCTGGACCGATGCATATTCAAATCTCCAGTGTACAAGGTGTTCTACTCTCTGAAAAATACTACAATAACATAGTGTGCATATAAAAGGATATCATTGGGCTCTATGTATAGATCCCTGGAAAAAGCTTCAAGGCACAAGGCTTCTCAATCACTTTAGCTTCAAAGACAATTATATGGTGCATATAAACCCATGAGCCATCAGGACCTTTTCTTAAGGAATTATATGGTCCGCGCTAAAGAGGGAACATGCAGAACATACAAAGAACCTCCAACAAGCATAGAATTTGGTTGGTCAATCTTTTAATGACCAAGATACACAATAGAAAATAAGCATCTAATCTCTGTGTGAATTGACAAGCTCTGCAAGACACATTGCTAGTGATCATACCAGCCTTATCAAAACCCAGTTATCACGCTATCCAAACTTGCACAACCTGCCATGCGGACTTACAGAACTCCTATGTATCAAATTTCTCACCCATGCAAACTTAAAATAATCTCTGAAATCAGATCGCACTCCATTCTGGATCATTGCATAAAACTACGAAGATTCCTGGTGTCCAAAGATAAGACACAAGTCTTTCATGTACACAACAACTCACCCATACGCTGATCTGTCCCAGAACAAGAGATACATCATAATAAAACTCAGATCAATCACCCTTTGAGAACGCCTTTAACCTTATTTGCAGATTGTTTTGTTCTTGCATCCAATCCACATCACACCAATCCATCAAGGGCGACCACAAACCTCCGTTTTAACCAATCCTTCAGTCTTGTAGATGAAGTGTTCAATCATTGCTTCAAGCTCCTCTGGATCGAAAAGAAGTTTGTCCACCATTCACAACCCGACCCAAATTTTAACAACCGCTCCAATGTTAGCCCACTAAATTAGATAGGTTTGTGAAAATAATTCATGGCAGACATGGATTCCTCATAAGCAAAACTATATTGTGAGGGATGGCATGGCTCACATATTAAATAAGATTTCTGAGAATAAGACATGAATTTTGAGATTTTTGTACTATTTAATCTCTCCTTTCATAATAAAAGGCAGGGCAAGGAAGTTGTTGAATACACATTGTCATGGCTTAAAACAATCCGATCTGAGATCAAACGGTGTCATTTCCCTGTGTTGACACGGATTTCATTTAAATGAACAAACCTCATCATGTGTCCTGCAGCAGGTCGCTTTCAACTCGAAAAAGCAGAGCAGAGACCTAGACATAGGATTTTTTAAGTACGGAAATAATAATAACTAAACAAGTGCGTGCTACTACTTGTGCTATACTTCTAGCTTTACGCGATTGGTGCGAAACAGGTATACTAGATAATATTGGGTTTTGAAATGAAATAAATAAATAAATAAATGCAAAACCATTTGCTAGTGCGGGGCAGCAGCCTGTTTGGCCCTTTCCAAGTTGCAATACTCCGACAGATCCGTGATATCATGGGCCTTATCACACGCAATTAATTTGCCCAATGCGCTGGTCTACGAAACCAAAGATTCTGGGTTCGATTCCCAACGGAGTCGGCGAAAGGTTGACGGTTGATGGTGAGTCTGACCTACTCTCAAAAGGAAGTTTGTTGCAATCCAGGAGTTCCAAGATGGCAGCGCTCAGCTTATTTATCCAATGTCACTCAATGGGCCATAAAAGCAGTTCGCCATTTTATAAACATCATAGTTCAGAGTTTTTTATACATGTCTCGAAGAAACTTGTTTTTTCTTTATTTAAATGAAATCTGACTGCAAGTCTTGGCTAAAATATAAACTCGGAAGAAAAATCGGATCCAATTTCTTTATCCTGCTATCATTCAAAAAATAGAGCCATTTATCCATTTCTTGTATTTCAAGTTTCAGGATGGACAATAAGCTATGCGAAAATCAAGAAGCCGTATAATTTTAGGAACCGGAAGATTAAAAAGAGACAAGAAGTTTCAAGGGTATTTCATGTGAAAAGAGACAAGAAGTTTCAGTGTATTTCATATGAAAATGAACAGTGCATAGCATATCCCACCTCAGAAACATGGGAGCAAAACATATCTTAGCACATAATGCCGTGTTGCCATGACAACCTACCCCGCCCCAGAAAGATGATTGTCGTTTGATGAAATGCCTAAAAGGAACATTGCGTTATGGAATTCTATGATGGCAAGTTATGCACTCAATGAGCATAGTGAGGAAGCGAAAAAAAAAAATTTATGCGGCCTTCTGGAAGTAATCAACTGGCTTCCTAGAAGTAATCAACCTGTAACTTTAAAACAAGTCAAGTTAAAAAAAAATTCCAACAAAATAAACTTTTCGGATGCCCATAGGCCCTAAGGGTTAAACCTCCTCTGATACCATATGTAACAGCACAAAGTAAACTAAAATTAATGTCTTAATGAAAAACAAATACTTACAAATGAACTCACCTATATTACCTGTAATTGCAGTCTGCCAAATGATCACAAGATTTTTGGGGACGACTCTCCTCCCAACCGTAGGCTCAATTGTGCAGAATTCTACTACAACTGGCCACCCCCGAGCCCTCAATCAACGACTACTGCCAGTGCTCCTAAGTCTTAGTATACCATTCTCCCAAGAGAATGAAAGATAGAATCTCAGAATGATAGAATGCAAGCATGCCTCTCATCTTCCTCACCATCTATTAAATAGAACAACGAACAAACAACCATGGAAGAGGAAACCACATGCACCACTCCCATGTGTCTACAGCAACTTGATTTTTAGCCTTTTGCGTTATTATTCCTTTTCTTTTGATTTTAGCTGCTTGTCTTGTTTTACTGCTCTCCTTTTTGATAGTTAACTGATTTTGTTTTATTTTTTCTCTGTTTTATTTGCTATTTATTCTTATTTAGAGCTTTAGATATTATAGTTACTATATTTATTATTTTATTTATTTTCTTGTATATTTTTAATATCATTTAAGATTTATTATTTTTATTATTTATATTACTGATTTATTATATATATTATGTTATTAATAGTATGATTTATTTTGTATTATGTATATTAATATTTATATTATATTTTATTTTATTATTTATTATTTATTATTAAAGGGAGGGATATTACATCTCCATAGAAAATTTGATTCTCGCGAGGGAGCCTACAAATGATAGCACACTGGTTTGAGCACCTCTTAAGGGTTGTGCACCTGGGGATAATGACTATGACTGAGCATAGAAGTAACAAATACAAGAGGCTATTGGTGGTCTCCAAAGGTAGTCCATGAATTAGATCAATGGATCCAAGGCACAAAATGTGTACAAAATAATATATGGAATGTGAATTTAGGTTCCTATATGGCCATCTCATAGAGGGAAAAGTGGCCCTGGAGGAGGTAGACACAACTACATAATCGGTTTTGGAAACTATGGACATAAAGGCACTTTTGGATGAAACTCAAATTTGGGTGACCCTAGCAACACACAAACTTGATAAACATAATTTATCCAACTAAAACTATAAGAGATTGATGTTGAGCTAGTCTTGCGTGGATAGTTTCAACACTTCATTTTTGCTAAATTGATGAAGTAGGTAAGCCTTTGTATGCTACATTGAAAATGGCATCTAAAACTACATTGGACCTCAAATGTAAAATATCATTGCAAATATTAAACCATACATTTGCAACAATTTCTCAACACGGACATCATCATTATAGTGGCACTTGTTTAGATCTACATATTATAGAGTGGGGTTCACTTTTAGTCCTCCATAAAGTATGTACTCAATACTTACTTTCTTGTCATTGATTAGAGTTATGCCTTTACATGTATCATATTTTATATGAATCTCAATTAGATGTGGTTCAGGTTGTTGGGAGAAACATTATTTTCCTCCCCAACTAGGTTCAAGTCTAGCACATGGAATGTTGAGCACATAATGAACTGAAAATAGGAAAAGACCTTAAATAAATCAAAATTCAAAAGACAATAAAATTAAAATTAAATGAAAAAATATAACTCATGGAAAAGTTAAAAATTAAAAAAACTTAGTCTACACATAAATCAATACAAAGTCATTGCTATACATATAAGGGTCGAAATATTAAAAGTCATATTTCATCAACAATTAATATATGATATTTTTAAAATAAAAATCATTTTTTGTGATAAATTAATTATTTAGTTTATTATTATTATAATAATAATAATAATAAATGTCATATATCAAATGTTGTACATAATCAATTCTCCTTTTCAATTTGAATCATAAAGTTGTGTTGATCCCAGCTATATAAATTCTATAGTTGTTAAATGCCAATAGACATGAATCCATATAAAACTTTAAAGTGTGATAGAAATTATTTATCAAAGACATAAATTAATACAAAGACATTATTATCGTAATATTAAAAGTCATATCTCCTTGTATAAAAAAAATTAAGATAAAGAGTTTTTTAATAATTTAATTATTTAGCTTATAATAAGAAGAGGTTAATGTGAATTTCAGTGCTAAGCTCTATAGTGAATTACTTTACCCCTTTGTATTTGAAACTATAATATTGTATGAAAAAAATAGATACACATTTTTTTTTACCTATAGACATTCTTTTAGCAATTATATTTAAGATATACCATATTTTTGGAAGCTAAAATTACATTCTTTAACATATATATTTTTGACAATTAATTAATTGAAAGTGAAAAATTTCTAAATACCTTTATCTTTATATTTTTAAAATAATAAGTAGAGTTTTGTATTTAAATATGGCGTCCTGAAATTTGAAATTTTTTAATATATCAAAATTGACCCATTCATTTTTGACAATTAATCAATTGAAAGGGAAAAATTTCTAAATACCCTTATCTTTATATTTTTAAAATAATAAGCAGAGTTTTGTATTTAAATATGGCGTAGTGAAAGCATATAGCTTGAAATTTTTTAATATATCAAAATTGACCCATTCATCATGTTGCATATAATCACTTTCCTTGGGAGTTTGCTGAACAATTTTAATTTCATGGTATTGTTAAAAACAAATAAATTATATTTTTTGTTTCATATATTTGTTATTGCAATTTGAAAGGGCTTCTTTTAAGATTGAGAGGGAATTTTTGTTGGAAAAGTTATTTAATCTGTAAATTTGACATAATGTAAGCCATTTCTCTTTATCTTCTAATTTTAAATAACTCTTTATCTTCTAGTGTTGAATAACATTTTTATATTCCGTAATCTTCAATATGTCACCCTGAATTTATGCCTACTAACCAAACACTATCTCCTCCCTATTAAATTGTAAAATAGAAGTAAGTCAATGCCGTAGAAACCTTTTAAACTTCAAATTAATTAATTCTCCCTTGAACTTTTAAATTTACAATTTTGAACCTCCTACCATCCAAACATATCAATTCGACTTCGAAGAATGTCTTGCCTTTCCGATTCCATGAGTTGGCAAGATTTACAATAGGCCGACGATGGATTTATTTTTATATCCAGCGGCATCTGATCTGCCTTCCCTCTACAAGTCAATGAGTTTGCGAATTTGGCAAGACTTGCGATATGTGGACCATGGATTTATCTTTATATTCAGCGCCATCTCATCTGCTCTTCCCTGTGCAAGTCAATGAGTTGGCGATATTCACGATCCGCAGTTTATGTCGAGAGAGTGAAAAGGGCATGCAAGTGGGAGTAGCAAAGCTACAGCAACTCAAACGCACTCCTTTACTGCCCTTTTGAGGAGACAGTGTTCCTCGTGTCAGCGTTGAACAGCGTACCTTTCTGGTTTATTTTTTGTTTTTCGTTCCTCTTTTTAATTTTATATTGAGTCGCATCTTTTCTCTCTCTTTCTTTCTCAAAGAGGGCAAGAGCACGGTATTCAAAGCCAATCGTTATACGGCTTCCTCACTCTCTTTTCCATTAAATCAAGAACGTGTAAGTGGTCATTCGATCTGTCCAGCTTTACTGGTTTAATCAGTATGGGCTGGTTAGCTCTGGCCGGTTCTCCATGACAATCAATATCCACTCTACCGCACAATATTTAATGATGCAAAATTTAAATAATATATAAGAGCAGTCAGATTTGAACCATTCCATCGAAACCACCCGCAACAACAGCAAATAGTACCGCGTAGCAGGATGGATAAGCCTCGCCGTTCTCCACTATCTAATGGCCACATCACTTCCGCCCTACTATCTCGCCTTTCATTAAATTTCTGGAAGTTTACTTCGCCCAATGTTTCTTTTCCACATCAATTCCACTGAATCATCTCGCCTTTTCTCTAAGGAATTGACGTGGCCGACCTTTATCGACGGGGAATTCGGTGAATATTTCTGTCAATGCATTCTCCATCTATAAAATCCATGTTCCTCATCTTGCCTTTGCATCAACGAATCACAAATACGAAAAATATCTTCTGTTTGTGTCTCTATTCCTTTGTAACCGTTGAAGATGGAAGGAAACATGAGATGGTGGTGTTGCATGGCAGTATTATTGTTATTTGGTCTGCTGCAACTTAACGTAATGCCAGTCACAGCGGTCGATGGGAAATCGGATCCATTTATATACAAACTCTGCAACGCCAATACATACGCCAATGGCACTCGTTACGAGAGCAACGTCAAGACGGTATTGAAGTATCTGGTGAATGCCGCTGCCCCCGGAGGCGGATTCGCGACATATTCATATGGCGAAGTCAATGGCCTTCTCCAATGCCGCGGCGACGTCTCTGAGCAGGACTGTCAAAAGTGCTCCGCTGCGGCATCAGAGATGGCTTATCAAGACTGTGCCAACGCAATTGGCGCCCGGATTCAGTTGGAATTTTGCTTCATTCGGTACGAGAAATACAGTTTTGCCACTGAACTCGATACCAGCGATGTCTATGCTCTTGAGAATGTTAACACCAACGGTGATGTCAAAGGTTTCAATCACACTCTCGAGATTCTCGTGAGGACTCTCGCAGGCGATGCGCCGTTAAACGTGAAAAGATTCGCTACCGGATCGCGGGTGGTGGATTCTTCTGTGACCATTTATGGGTTGCAAATGTGCTTCAGAAGTGTTGCGGGGCCGGATTGTGGTGTTTGTTTGAGAGAAGCGATTAGAGATATGAATGAGTGTTGCTCTGCACGGGTTGGAGCGCAGGTGTATCTGGGTAGTTGCACTGTACGCTTCGAGACATATCCCTTCTATAACCAACGCGCCAACCTCCCATGAAGATATATGTAACTCAGTGAGTGAGTGCGTGCTGTGAAATAAATAAAGGCCGCCTCCTCTATTCCCTATATTACCTGCACTATCTGCGCTTCTACCACAAGGTCACCCATTCACTCCCTGTGTGCTATCTGCTGTCAACTAAATAAAGGCTCCCGACTGCATCACCTGCCGGTTGCTGTCAAATAAATAGAGGCTCCCCCTGTATGGCATGCCAGTTGCTGTCAAATAAATAAATAAAGGCTCCCGACTGCATCACCTGCCGGTTGCTGTCAAATAAATAGAGGCTCCCCCTGTATGGCATGCCAGTTGCTGTCAAATAAATAAATAAAGGCTCCCGACTGCATCACCTGCCGGTTGCTGTCAAAT
>APFE030003732.1:0-16359 GCA_000404065.3 Pinus taeda
GGCTTTATCCCTTGTGGAATATTTTCTTTTATTTCTTGGGTAATTCCTTTTATTTCTGTAGAAAGTCTCTTTAAATTCCCTTTTTGCCCTTTTCTTAGACTTTCTTCTTTTAACCAATGGGTCATCAACTGTTAATCCATATTTACTGCAGATGGATTTTTTATCCGGCAACCGAGATAATTTTTCTAAGGATTTGTTGACTCTTGAACTGGTGCAAAGGCTGACTAGAGTCTTTGTAATAAGAGAGTAGATTTCTCCCCATGTATATGACTCGAAAGGCAACTGGAAAATATCCTGCATTTTAATATAATCAACAAATCTGGAAGGTAAAGCAGCAACGTATACCTATTTCCAAAGAAGATTTTTGGAATCTTTTACTTCATATATCCGCTGCATCCAATCTCTGTGAAAATCATCATATTGGGACATTTTATGGCATTTGAGGTTCATCAAAATAACCTCATGTTTATTTGCTATTTCAATTTCACACCCACACCAATGTTCTAAAATCATAGATGTTAAGGCACCAATCATATTATTTGTTACAGTGCCATCTTGGTTATGAATTACATCTCCCTTTTCATCTTTCAGGACTTCAGCTTCCATAGTCTCAAGCAATTTAGGAGATGATTCTGCTTCCCACCATCTGAGAAGAGTACCTGTAAAACACTGGATGATCGTTTTGCAAGCATCTATTTCTGTTTTTCCCCTTAAACACATGAGTTTATATTCTGTATACATTATGTCAATCATTTGGCGGATCTGGCCAACACTCATGTTATCTATGTTCCATTCTCTGTGGGAGTCGGGGAAGAAAGTATGTGCTTCAGGCATTTTTCCCTTTCCCTCGATATCTGGAGCAGAGTATCTGTTATATCTATGCTCGAGGGGCTGTCTATGCTCAAGAGGCTCATAGATTGGGAGGATTTGAGTTTCTGGTTCCTCAAATAAAGAAGCAATAGTTATCTTTTCATACTCTTCTTCTTTGGTTTCTTTGGGAAACAGCAGAGGGAATTTTTCTACATTCCTCATTGAATGTTCAATTTTTATATTTCTTTGACCAAAAATGAATTTGGAACTGGCTTTTCTACTTTTGCAACCTGCATCTTATCAAATTTCTCAGTCAAGCCAGTGAGGAGTGTATCAACTAAATGCTCTCCTATCTCTTCAATTTTATTTAATGACTCTTTAGTATATGAGTGAGTCATACTGGAATCAAACTGAATACTATTCAGACAAGAATTTACATTATTGAAAGAACACTGTACAATATCCACTTGTTTCTTTACTTCTTCAGCTTTGGCTACATTCATTTCTAGACCTTTCAAAGCAGTATTAGTCCAATTTATTTGTTCACTAGCCTTTTGGATCCTACCATCAATCCCTAAGGCATTGTCATCTTTCTGGACTAAAGGAATGGCTTTAGCAGCATTTAATTTTTCTCCTAAGATTATTCCTTTGTATGGAGGAAAAGTAGTCGGAGTTTCAACTGTAGACCCATCAAGTGCAGTCCATCCATGCTTATCTGGAACATTGCTACTAGAAGCACCAGTTAAAACATTTATGGGAGCAATTTTGTCTTTCCATGAATAAAAAGATATCCATTCATTATTACTCTCCATATAATGTTTCCAATCTGTAGCCATTCTTCTTTTCTGCTCAGAGGTATATTCATGATCAAACTCATCTGCTTGAGGATTAGTGAATAAATCTCAGTTCAACATTTCTTTCATCCATTTTGCACTGATCTGAGATTTAGGACACCCATCCATGAGTGCAAAGAATTTATGCATCTCCATGACTGCGAGTTTCTTACAGTCTGAAGGGATCTGTTTGAATCTGCACTGTGGAATTAGTTCTGACTGTTCTATTTTTCCCAATCCATACCTAGGCTTTGCAGGCCTCATGAGCCTGAAGCTGATAATGATCATGTTCTTATGATCCACTCAATAGAAGAGGAAGACCCCAGGTTAACTCAAATGATCTGTCTTTATATGTAAAAAATACATTTATGTAAAAAAGCGAAAAAGTGATACTGTCACCATATCATTATTATCATTAAATTAACTATTTTATCATTATTATTATTATTATTTAATTCAATTCAAATTATGTTTTTATTATTATTTAATTTAATTGAAATTATTTTTCATTATTATTAAATTAGTAATTGCTTTTAAAGGTGCAAAGATAAAACTAAGGAATTGAACATGCATACTAAAATGTTGCGGTAAAAGAAATATAACAATCTAAAGGAGGAGGATGAAGGAAAAGAAATGTATTTACCTTTGCAATAGTTTCACACTTGTGTCAATGCATGTTTGACAGAAGTTGCTCGAACCACTTTGCTAAATCATTTTTTTTTCAATTATACCACTATGTCAAAATCTTATATATGTATATATATTATATACAAGCTATAACATACAAGGTAATGAGGAGAAACAATACCATAGGTCCTTGTGGGCACTAGCGCACAAAAACTGTAATTGCACACCAGGAATGACTAAAGTCAATGTGTGTTGATAATGAGATTAAATAAAGAGCATCTTTCACTAGAGTGATCTTCAAATTCCATGATATTTTGCAATCAATATAAAGAAGGGGGTTTGTTTTCGAATTTTAGCTATCTCCCTTTAAAAAATTTAAATTAATTTAGAGCTATTTTCCTGGAGCCATTAATTCTAGTGTTAAATTTAAATTTAAATTTTGTCTAGCAAAGATTTGTTGGAATTGCAAATTTATGTAGGGTAGTTTACACAACTCAAGTGTCCAAGTAAACTTTGAAGGCATTTGTATCCATTTATGCATTCAAAAATACAATTTTAAAAATGAAAAGTTACACATGCTATATGCATATATAGAACCAATATAGATCCATTTTGAAGATGATTAAATCTCTTGAACTTTTAAGTTTTGCACTTTAAAAGAGGTCACATAGGCTATCTTTAGCCTTGTGGACATTAAAATTTGTTTTCTTTCTTTCTCATCTTTCCAGAAGTAATTACGGTTGCCTTTGCACACGGTCCCACTTAAGTTAATGTAGTTAAGAAGTCTTTATTTTGAGGATGGTCATTTTTAAACAAAAAAATACCAATAACTTCTCAGATTGAATATGATTTAAGGTGGGACTTTATCATAATTAGTTAAAGCAATTTTATGTGGGAGTTATCTTAAGAACCCCTAAAGCCAGAATTTTTATACGAACTTGACCAAAAGTTTAGATATTTTTTGTTATATAAAAAAATTGGTTAGGTTATGATCTAGCTCTAAATTGGTTGAAAAAGATCAAAATTAAGCCCATCTAATTTTTCAATTAAACATTTTATATCATTCTACCTAAAAAAAATCACTTAAACACTTTAAAAAAATCTTTAAAAATACATAATTTAATGTAAATCTTATCATATTTATTAATATGTTAGCATCAAGAATAGTGTAAAATGACTTGTTTAAATCAAATTTAATTTAAGGTGTTTGTTCCCACTACATCATAGGTATTATGGATTTTGAACTTGAAGCTTCATAACCACATCCTAAAAATGAGTATATTTAGTGATATATAAATAAATATTCAACTATTCATTACATGTATCATAATCAATTTATGTAGAACCCTTGTACCTTTCCTAGTTCAAATATGAAGATATTTCATTATATTTTAATAAAATAAGAACTCTTTTCTTGTAAAAAAATTTATGACTACAGTAATTGATATGTTGCATGAATTTGCTTATTTATATTTTATTTTCAATGTCATATTATAGTGATGCATATTTATTTTTTATTTCTTAATAATTGAAATATGTAATAGAATTATAAAGAAGTAAGGTTATCAAGTTTTTATTAATATAAAGATTTAAATGTGAAAATTTTTAAAATAATGCTAATTAAAAGTGAATTTTGAACTAAATAATAATTTTTTATAAATAACTTAAAAAATAATTATATTAAAAAAATAAAATAATTATAATATATTTAGTTTAAATGAAAGTGAGTTATTTAATTGATGTGATAATTTTTCCATTACTTGAATGTTAACATTGTTAATAATTGTGTTATTATGTTTTACTTTTCTTTAATAATGAGTGAGTAAACATTTTCCACATTTTTAATTTGAAACAATAAGTAAACACTCCTCACTTTTGATGAATGCGTACCTACTAAGTACTCCATAGCACCATCGTTGAGATAAGGATACCCGAATCTGGCTAGCCACTACAAAAACAGTCCAATTTGCCAAGAGTTCCCCAAGTTGGCAAGTTGGTTTCTTAGATAGCCCCTATTCTAGTGTGATGTTTTTAGAACCAAAATGAACACTTTTGGCATACAAATATGGAAGAAGAAAAATAACAAATATAAAGAGAAATAAATAACAAATTTTTTCTCTTAACCATACAACAAGTCTCGAGTTAACATAGTGACCATCCATGTTTAAGTAAGGGGGTGTGTTATAGAAATCTAGGGATGGAGCCTAAATTTCAGGGATTGATAATTCTTTGATTTGAGGTTGTATGATTTGGAGCTTAAAGTTTTAGGGATTGTGTTGTTGATCCAGGATGTTTTCGCTTATAGATGTATGGAAAAGAATCACATGCAAAATTGCATCTTAACACAGAAATGTGCACATAAGAAAAGAAGAAGTAAACACATAAAAGGCACAAAAGAAGACACCAAAGCTTGACAACGGAGTTCGTCCAATTCGGACTATGTCTTTAGGCCCAACACAACAATGGGGAGGCCCTTTTTATTAAAATGGCATGAAAGAAAAGAATTACATTCATCAACTGTCCACAAGATGCTTATACCTCCAATTTGCAAGATAGCCAGTGAAATGGATGCCTGAGATGGAGAGGTAAACAACACCAAAGCATCTGTAGCAATAAAAGGGGCTGGAGTCATGTAAAATTGTCTAAACATAGACAAATAGCACTCTCGGCCTCCTGCCAACGAAACAACGTGTTGCAACAAAATGCCTTCTGCCCTTGTAATTTCCAATGATCGTGGCTTTATAATGGATTCTTTGGAAGGATCCCATTCAAATCAGGGCTTGTCTTGGTCCACAATGGAGGCCAGTATCAAGGAATGATCGGCGAGCGTAACTGCCTCTTTAAATGGCCTTTTATCGTTGAGGCGATAAGGCCTTAAAAATCCTAAAAACACTAAAAATCCGCCCCAAAACCATTTACCCGGATTTCAAAAAACCATTAAATCAGGCTTATATGACTATTGGGTCCAACCTGCGGTCACAATCAGCGTATCGTTGTTGCCAAGGTCTTGTTCACGAGGAAGTGCCAACCACCGATCGTCGATATTGGCATCGGCCGATCACATTGGTGTCCCGCTAACGATTGCCCCAAGTGTCCCAATAATGGTTCCGTCGATTGGTGTATCACCGATCGCTCTGCCCGCTCGCCAATATGTATACAGTAAGTCCTCCGATCCGGTTGCCTCCACTCCGCCAATCCGATTTGATTGGAGATCAACAATCGGGGGTTCCACTGCACCACTCTTAAGTCCACCTCTATGCAACCTCCGATTACGATTTGGCCTTAAAGGCTTAAGACCCATTCTCAAAGGAAAACCCTGATTTTCTTAAGGATTAAAGCATCCTTCTTTATGCGATAACTTCATCATCTAGAATCGGATTGAAGTACCGTCTTGAGTTGACTTCCTTCTGATCACTTTGATTTTCTGAGTTTTTTCCATGCCATTGTATTTGAAGATCCACCTACATCAATCCTCCCCATCGAGGAGCTTTTGGACTGCCAAAAGCTTTTCATTAGTCAATTGGCAAGTGAGGGAATTGTGCCCTCACTTTCTCTTTCTCCAGCCATCTAGCCTTGTTGGGGTGCATTCCCTTGAATCGAACTCGAAGGTGTTCTACATCTCCTCGTCGTGAAGTCCTAGTTCTTCTGTCGAGGATGATGTCTTCGGGCAACTCATCGAGATATTCCGGTGCAAAATCATCGACTGTAGGAACTGTGCCCACCTCATCAGTGTCCACAATCAAAGGTGGTTCATACAGCTTTAGGTTCTCCACATTCACTACTGAATACATCTGCATATATACCGGCAAGTCAAGACGAAAGGCATTATTCCCAATCTTATCCAATATGGTAAATGGTCCATACCAGATTGGACACAACTTCTTTCCTTCTCCCTTCATCCTGTCTTTGTTGATGTGGAACCACACCTTGTCGCCCACTTGGAATTGATGGTCAACTCGGTGTTTATCATGTCGAGCCTTGTAACAAGCTTGACTTTTCTCCAATTACTCTTGCACTACTTGGTGAATCAAGTGGATTCGCTAAATGAACTGTTGAGCTTTGTCCCTATCATTATGTCCATTGGAGCCATCTTCCCTTCCAAAGACCATATCAAAAGGGTCCTTTGGCAGGTAACCAAAGCATGTCTCGAATGGTGAATGCTGCGTAGATGAATGCATTGCTCGGTTATAGGAATGTTGTATATTGGGGAGATGTTCATCCCACAACTTGGGATGTTTCCCACAATAGCCTCGTAATAAGTGTACCATGGTATGGTTAACAACCTCTGTCTATCCGTCAATCTGTGGGTGAAATGTTGTGCTTGTTTTCAATTTGGTGTCCATCATCCTCCACAAGATGGTCCAAAACTCTCCAAGGAAGCGAGAGTCCCGATCTGACACAATTGATGTGGGTAATCCAAAGTGGTCCCAAACATGCTGAAAGAAAAGAGAAGCAGTCTGCTCTACAATAATCTGCTTTTTACAAGGCATAAGAATACACATTTTGCTGAAACGGTCAACAACAACATACAAATAGTCGTGACTCTTCCTAGACAAAGGTAAACCTCCTACAAAGTCCATTGACACACTTTCCCATGGACAACTCGAAATAGGGAGTGGTGTGTAGAGCGCAAGTTTTCTATTAGAGGTCTTTGAAACAGAACACATCGCACAACCCTTTACATAGCGAGTCACAATGTTTTTCATATGAGGCCAAAAACAAAATATTTGTACATGACATAAAGTCTTTTCGACACCAAAGTGTCCAGGCACAAGAGAGGTGTGGGCCTCTCGAATTACATGTACTCTTTCTCCTGTGGGAATACACAATTGACCAAGGTGATACAACAATTTCCCCTACAAGTGATAGTTGTCCACCTGTGAACCATGGGTTAGTATTGCATAAACCTCCTTAAAGTCACCATCATTAGCATATTGTTCAGCATAACTTTCAAAAGATAATGAAGCATTATGCAAAATAATAGAAGCAGAAATAGGAGGGTGAGATAGCATATCAGCCACTTTATTGCTAATGTCCTTCTTATACTTTATTACCAGATGAAACTGTTGAAGGAAGTCCATCCACTTGAAATGACGAGATTGTTGCAACTTGGTTTGTGACTGAAGGTACTGCAAGGGTTGATGATTTGTATGAATGATGGTCTCCTTGTTGATCAGGTAGTGTTTCCACTTTTTCACACTCTGCACCAAGGCATAAAGGTCCTTGTCATAGGTGGGATAGGTTATCACAGCTTGAGAAAACTTCTCAGAATGGTAACAAATTGGCTTCTTTTGCTGCATCAGTACAACTCCCATGGCATAACCACTGGCATCGGTTTCTATCTCAAATGGTTGTTGGAGATCGGGTAAGGCTAAGACTAGCGCGGTGTTGATTTTCTCCTTCAATGTTATGAAGGACTTCTGCTATCTTCCTCCCCATTGGAAGACCTGTTTCACACTTGTCAAGGTGTGCAAAGGTGCTACAATAACAAAGAAATTAGCAATAAATTTCCTCCAATACTGAACTGCACCTAAAAAGCTACGGACCTCGATTACAATAGTGGGCTTAGGCCAATTTACAATTGCTTCAACTTTAGAGGGATCAATTTTTAACTAACCATGACCAACAATATGACCTAGGTAACCTAAAGAAGTTTTCCTGAATTCACACTTTGACAATCTTACAAAGAGTTTTTCCTTCTTTAGCACATCAAGCACTTTCTTTACATGACTGACATGTTCAAACCAACTCTTGCTAAAAACTAATATATCATCTAAATACACGAGAACAAACTCATCAATGAAAGGTTGAAATATGTCATTCATAACCCACATAAAGGTGGTTGGAGCATTGCAAAGCCTGAATGGCATCACCATTCATTCGAACAGCCCTTGCTTGGTTTTGAAAGCGGTTTTCCACACGGCCTGCTCCGCAATTTGGACATGGTGATAGCCATTGTGCAACTCCAATTTTGTGAAATAAACAACAATTTTTAATTGGTCTAATAAATCATCTATGCATGGGAGGGGATAGCGATTTTTCACTGATATCTTGTTGAGCGCACGGTAGTCCACACAAATCCTCTAGTTGTTGCCTTTCTTTGGCACTAGAACAATCGGCGAACCGCATGGAGAGGAGCTCGGCCTGATGACGCCTTGGTCCAGCAATTCCTGCACTTGCCTCTTGATCTCCTCTATTTCAATCGTCAACATCTTGTACATGCCGATGTTTGGCAGAGGGGCATCATGCAATAGATGGATTTCATGTTGGATTTCCCTCTTCGGAGGTAGTCCCTTCGACTCCTGAAATAGTTCAGTATAATTAGAAATTAATTCAATTAATTCATTCTTATACTTCCCATCGCAGCCCTGGAACGCATCAGCGAAATCGACCTCTTTCTCCCTTACAACTATAAGCATGCATGTTTTACTGCAATTCACCAGTCGTTTCATCTGCCCAGCGCCTACGAGGTTGGTATTAATCTTATTTTGATGAGCCCGCACTATGTATTCTACCCCATCCTTGGTGATGTGGTATTTATTCTCATGGCAGAAAAAGATTGCTTTTTTGTCATACAGGTATGGGCTCCCTAATACCATGCCATAGATATCCAGTGGTATTACATCCATTTCTACTTCGTCTACTAGCTTAGATGCAATCACAAACTTGACCTTCCACTACTAGGTTACATTCAATTTCGCTTTATCATGTATCCATCCCAGTGGATAAGGTTTTGGGTGTGGTTTTGTCTCTAAGCCAAGCTTCTTTACCAAGGATTTTGCAATTAAGTTTGCTTGGGACACAGTGTCAAACAAAGTTTCAACCTTGGTATGATTTACTACAACTCTAATATAAAATAATTCAATTCTTTTTATATCATTCAAAAGGGACTCATCTACAAAACTGGTGCTTTCATGCGATTTAGAATCAACAGGAGGTCTAAGGGTACCTTTTGTTCCCGCTGCTGTAACCAACGCTTCATCTCCCGAATCTGATCCAAGGTCTTTCTGTGTCACTGCCACTGTTTTCTGCTTCCCTTTTCCTCCATACTTATTTGGACGCTTTTATGGGTGCTGCTTCCAACAATGATCGTCATCGTGGCCTTCCTTCTTGCAGTGATTGCAATAAGGCCACTCTCCCTCTTTGGCTACTGATGTTTTCTTCTCCTTCCCTTTCCATGTCGCTTTGGATTTGCCATTGGGAGGTTTGAATGGTGGTTTTCTAGACTGGTCCTCGCTTTCGTTCTTGCCCCTGTTCTCAATATGAATTGCTTTTACACTAGCTTAATCAATAGTGGAATATAACTATGCAGTGAGCCAATATATTTAGTTACAACTTCAGGTGCATCAAGTGCAATACCCAAATTCAATGCTTGCTTCCCAAATTCTTCGATAAAACTCTAAACATTTTGCCCTTTGCCTTGCCTTAAATATTGCCAATTCATCAAAGCTTTCTGTTTATATCCTAAGGGATAAAACTGTTCCTTTAACGCAGAAGTAAAATCAGATCATGAGGAAAAGAGCTTACCCACATTTTTACTACTCTACAATTTGCTCTCCCACCAAACGAGAGTTGTGTTGCCCAGAAGTAGAGAGGCCAACTGGATTTTCGCCTCATCCTCTACGATTTGTTGAATCTTGCAGTAAACCTCAATCTGCCTGATCTAACTGTTAAGCTTTTTTGCGTTACTTTCACCATTAAACACAGGAAGATCTAATTTTAAAAAAAGGTTTCTTAGATGCATCCTTTGGATTTCTCTGATTATGGTGGTGAGAAGAAGGAGAGCCTTCACTACCAGAAGGAGAAGTAGGGGGTTCTTCTCCACCATTCCCATGTGCTGAACCTTGTCCTTCTGGATTTCTTTTCTCTACTTTCTCTAGTCTTAAAACCAGCTGATTGATGTTCTCTGCCATTGAATAAAAAGTCTTTATGAAATTACACTCCTCTTCAATATGAGCTTCATCTTCTGCGATCTTTCTCCTTTGAGGTGCACGCCCTGCTTCTGGATCGAAAGGTTCTAGATTCGCTTCGCCTCTTTGAAGCCTGCCTCTTGTTAGCATGTAAACATGCAATTCACATCTAAAAAGCCCTGCTATGATACCACTTGATCCAGGATGTTTTCGCTTATAGATGTATGGAAAAGAATCACATGCAAAATTTCATCTTAACACAGAAATATGCACATAAGAAAAGAAGAAGTAAACACATAAAAGGCACAAAAGAAGACACCAAGGCTTGATAACAGAGTTCGTCAAATTCGGACTGCATCTCCGGGCCCAACTCAACAATGGGGAGGCCTTTCTTATTAAAATGGCATGAAAGAAAAGAATTACATTCATCAATTTTCCACAAGAGGCTTATACCTCCAATCTACAAGATAGCCTGTGAAATGGATGCCTAAGATGGAGAGGTAAACAACACCAAAGTGTTTGTAGCAATAAAAGGGGTTGGAGTCATGTAAAACTATCTAAACACAGACAAATAGCGGTCTTGGCCTCCTGCCAACGAAACAATGTGCTGCAACAAAATGCCTTCTCCCCTTCCGATTTCCAATGATCGTGGCTTTATAATGGATTCTTTGGATAGGATCTCATTCAAATCAGGGCTTGTCTTGGTCCACAATGGAAGCCGATATCAAGGAATGATCGGTAGGCGTAATTGCCTCTTTAAATGGTCTTTTATCATTGAGGTGATAAGGCCTTAAAAATCCTGAAAACACTGAAAATCCACCCCAAAACCATTTACCCGGATTTCAAAAAATCATTATAACAGGCTTATATGACTATCGGGTCCAACCTATGGTCGCAATCGGTGTTTCGTTGTTTCCAAGGGCCTGTTCGCGGGGAAGTGCCAACTGCCGATTGCCGATATCGGCATCGGTCAATCGCATCAGTGTCCTACTAACGATCGCCCTGGGTGTCTCGATAATGGTTCCACCGATCGCTCTGCCCACTCACTGATATGTATACAGTAAGTCCTCTAATTCAGTTGCCTCCGGTCCGCCGATCCAATTTGATCAGAGATCGGCGATCGGGGGTTCCACTGCACCCCTCTTAAGTCCACCTCTATGCAAACTCCAATTTTGATTTGGCCTTTAAAGGCTTAAGACCCATTTTCAAAGGAAAATCCTCATTTTCTTAAGGATTAAAGCATCCTTCTTTATGTGATAACTTCATCATCTGGACTCGGATTGAAGTACCATCTGCGTCGTTGGAATCAGGATGATGAGATCTACACTATGGTCCTGAGTTGACTTCCTTCTTATCACTTTGATTTTCTGAGTTTTTTCCATGCCATTGTATCTGAAGATCCACATGGATCAGTTGTCACCTACTGCAAAATGTGTTTTTAGATGTCCAAAGTGCAAAAGAGTAGAGAAGTTTACAATCATCTTCCAAGCCACAGAAAGACTCAAGTTCTAAACCAAACCCTCTCCATTGGAAAGTTCTCTGAACAAGATTTCCAACGGTATGTAGAAGTCTAAAAATGGACTCCTGGATCAAAAGTTATGGTCTTCTGAAGCTTAAGGGTTAATGCCTCAAGGAAAGAAGGAATATTGGAGGTCTAATATTAGAGATCGCATATCGTAGGTTCAGGCATGTCACAGATCAACAATCATGCATCAGATCAGCATTGCATATCAGTGATCACACATCATGAGGCATAGAATATCGGTGATTGCATATTCGAAGGTCCTGGCACATCAACGATTGCATATCGGCAATCGCACACTGGAATAGTCAAGCATATTAGCGATCATACATCAAAGCTCAGATAAGATCAGCGGTCGGCAATCAGAATATCAAGCATATCGAAAGATCGACAATCGACAATTGAAACTTCTAAACAGGTGACAACCTTTGAAAGTTGATATATCGCATAAAGTTCTGATATAGCGTAAAACCGTAGGGAAACTCAAAAATAAGTTTACAAAGGATTTCCCCACAAAACCAAGGGTGGATGGGCCCTTTTCTCTCTCCTCCAACAGGATGTGTGGCAACATTTGGTTGGTCTCGATAAGCTACACGTGGCGATACAGGATTGGCTCCGACAATGACGCGTGGTGGCATTGGATTGGCTCTGATAAAGACACGTGGCAGATGATGTCAGCATGATGTGGCGGTACAGAAGGACATGTGGCAATTTGTTTTGGCATTTTGAGGGGGCATATCTGGATGACATGTGTTACCACTCAGGAAATTCCACGTGGCAAGGATGACATCACATTAGAGATCACAAATCGAAGGTTGATGGATGTCGGCACTTTAAAGCAGTGCACACTTGAAAATGTTGATAAGGGGGCTCCGATATATTGGGCTAATGCATGATCACTAGAGAAACTCAAAGGAAATGGGCGCAAATCACTTTATAAAGGAAAAAGGTCCCCAGACAGGAACAAAAGGCCCTAGCGCCTTAAGGCTAAGCCTTATGTTACAACCCTCGGTCCTATGGAGGAAAATGTTGAAAGGGGCCAAACAAAAGGGATCCAAGGAGCACGAATCTCGCTATTTTGTAACGCCTTTTAAAGTAAAAGTCTCGATGAAGCAAGAACTATGATATAACAATATGGCTATATTACGAGGAATATAACATTCTAATAGAGAAAGGCATGGAGTTATTGATGGATGAGTCGGTAGTTGTGATTCCACGGCATCACCAAGGAAACCACAGTCAATTGCTCCCAGCTTTAGAAAGTGGGAATTCAAGTGGTTAAATATGAAAGCAATGGGAACTAGTCGAACAACAAGGGAGGCACATTAACGCAAAGATGTGGCTTGATTAGAGGCCATCACAGGGATGGCAGGGAGATATTTTCTTCATCCATCATTACGTTTCCTTATTTCTTTTATTATGTAATTTCTACATTTCAAGAACATAATCAAATCCGAATGTAATGATTTTGGGTAGCAGCCATCGCACGTCGAGATAGCTAGTCTATGAGACAACTAGAGCTCAGACGAAGATATTTTTCGTAACTATTTTACAAATCTCTCCCTCTCCTTATAAAAAGAGGGAAGAAACACTTAATAGGGGTTTTGGAATTATGCACCCAAGATGTCCACTTTGATTCTATTTGCATGTTCATGAGGGACTTGAGCGATACATTGTTGAATGTCAATGGACTGGTGAATTGGACTCATTTTGAAGGATTAATGAAACTCTTTGGTGATTCCAATCAGAGCAATGTGCAATATGTTTCTCCTTTGTTTATCACTTCATGTATGTTTTTCTCCCTCTAAAATAGTGTAATGAAGTTGGTAGTTTCACTCTGATTCATGGTTGTATGTATGCTGCTAAGTAGTATCAGTACCTGTGGTAATTACATATTATTTTATTTGATAGTTTACAGTACTTGTATGAGCACAAATTTACTTATGTTAATTAGTAACTAATGTATTCATGATGTATAGATCTTGTGACCTTAATTAACACTCCATTATTCTTGTCATTTCACTTCTTCAGTCTTTCATACTTCAGCTAGAACATTGTTGCTTAGGATTTTGTATTGTTTCCAGCCCTACGCATCGAATTCCTTCCTTTCTTTCCTCCTCTTCATTTTACTACAATACCAATATTAAAGTTGCCTATTGTTGTGTGTCGGCCACTAGAACAAGACATTTCTCTCTAAGATTAACTCGATTTACCCCCTGAGTATTTAGATCCATATATTTGTTTGATTTTACCTTGATGAAGGACTATTGAACCAAGCCCCTTGAATTATTTCCTTTTAAACTACGTGACAATTGGAGTGCAACATACTTCCCTTAGATAATATTCAAAAGCACTCCTCTCTATAAGATGCATTAGTATTATTTCAAACCAGAGACTGTCTCTAGGAGGCTTCTATATCTTCTGAAGCACTTGTGCTACAGGTGATAGAAAAATTTACAACATCTTTCTAGCATTGTTGCCGGGGAACGAATTTGAAATACTTTTCCTTGGGTACGAAATTTTTTTACATTCCCTTTGTTGGGTGAGCAAGGGAAGTGTGGGTTGAAGATTTCTCACCTTGACGATGTTGGCATTATGATACAGGTGTTGTCCTTGATGGCAACTTACTAAGATGACAGATCATAGCTCAGGCTCACAGAATGAAGAAAAAGAGATATACGCAGGTTACCCTTGATAAAGCCGCGTATACACACGGGTTAACCGGCCAAAAGGTGTGTATACGTATACACACACTCTCATGCAAGGAAAGGTGCGTACATTTGGTTTTGGTCCGTGGTAATTGGACCATGGTATTATGATCCATGGTATTGGTCCAAGGTATCTTGTTCGGCGTGTTGATCCCAGGTATTTGGTCCAAGGTATTGGTTCTAAGTGGTTTTGGACCATGGTATTAAGTAAAGGCCTAAAACTATAAAAGGAGGAGAAGATCATTAGGCAAATGAATGAAGTAAGTCTCAAATATATGATGAAGTATGAGATCCAGTATTGCAGGTTATGGGTTCATGATGCCTTGCTTGATCTGAGCTAAGGAGGAATCTCAGCGGTTGATGAAGAACAAGATCTAAGGATAGATCGGGATCTAATGGCTTGGAATGAATCATCTCTATACGGTTTGATCATGTTTATTCTAGATCTATACACTGACACATGTAATGTTCTGTAAATATTATGATCTGGGTATAACTCAAGTTTGGAATAGCTGCAAATCATGAATGAATATTTACAGATGTATACGCTGGTTGACTATGATAAAAGCATGTACATACCAGGTTAGATACATCTAAGTAGCGTATACCATATGAGCTATGATGTTTGAAGTTACAGGTGGTTCTGGTTGTTGATGAGTTCTAATGACTGTTTACTGGTGCTAGTATTCTGCATATTCAGTTTGGTTGATTGTGTTTAGCTTCAGTGTTGATGGATGAGATCTAATAATGGATCAAGATCATAATGACTTATATTTATGTGATTTGATGGACTAGATCTGGTTGTTAACACACATATTATCCTTGTATATGTAATG
Organism: Pinus taeda; assembly: GCA_000404065.3. Classification (NCBI taxonomy): domain Eukaryota; kingdom Viridiplantae; phylum Streptophyta; class Pinopsida; order Pinales; family Pinaceae; genus Pinus; species Pinus taeda. Next base: position 15,247 of record APFE030003732.1, read on the forward strand.
ATCTGGGTATGTCTAAAGTCAGGAAGTGCAGTGAAGTTATAAGTAAGTAATTAATGACATATACGCTGGTTCGCTTTGGTGAAGTTTCATATACATGCTGGTTCGGCTCTTCCAAGTAGCATATGCACTCTGATGCATGATTTTTGATGATACAGTTTAGATCTGAACATTGTTGCAAGAGTTTTCTGTGTTCTGCTCTGTGTTTCCCTGGTGACTGTAAGTTTGTTGACAGTAGCTCATCCTTCCCTCGCTATAAACGGTACTAAATTGACCCCACAACTTCATTTTATAACTTAATTGGTGGGGGGGGCGTTGGTCGAGTCCCTACGGGGCCTCACCCTCCTTTGTCAGATGAGCCATTCTTCCTAATTGCCATTTTGATCAATATTTGAGCAAATCTGGCGGAATGAGCTGAATAAATAGGGCAAGTCACCTAAGGAAGGAAGGACGGCCACCTCACACTCGAAGGGATATGAATGACCTACAAGGGAGGATACAAAACCAAGGAAAGGTATTCAACCACAGCCTGATAACCCTCACACATATGAGAGTGAGCGTCACCTCAACCCCGGAATGAGTGAGTGACCCCTAAAGAAGTAGGGCCCCTCTATTTAGGGAAAATAGAGCGATAATCCCTCACCATATGAATAGTGAGTGACCCCCTAAAGTAATAAATATAGGGCCCTTGAAAGCGGGAGATTTGAAAGCCCTTTCTCTGAGGCAGGTCGACTTCATGGATTCTGAAATGCCTCCCTCGGCTCCAAGCTCCACCAGTAATGACATATATAATATATGCTATTTTCATACTCTTGCTAGTAGCGGAATTTTAGAAATAGATTCTATATGAAACAGTGGTTTTCCAGAGGCATGAAGAAGTGGCCCCCCTTGATATCACTTCAATTAGTTTCATGTCATGGTTTCAGTGATTCAGTATTGGGTGATTCAGAGATTGATGATGCTAGTGTTGATTGATTGTGTGCTTCAATGATATTGATGGGTCCAGTATGAAAATTGGATGAAACGTGGCCTTCAGATTATGGTTTTGTGCTTCGGGAGTATCCAGTCTGAAAATTTATGAAACGTGGTACCTGGAGGAAGAAAGAGAAGGTTGTA
>APFE030003757.1:0-11493 GCA_000404065.3 Pinus taeda
ACTTTACTGTGCCATAAAAGGGTTCAAAATCCTTTCATGACATAACTTTACCAAGAGTGGAATAGGATAATTGGTTTTCCAAAAAATATGATGATAGTAAATTAGCGCTATATGTGATGATATATCTAATGAAATCCTTTGGAAGCCTATAAGTGCTAGGATAAGTCCTTTTAAAATGATATGGCCCACCTAGAATAAGGCAATAATAACTAGGAGTAATATCGTTGTCCATTATATCATAAATGGGTCCAAAAACTAGGTTAGAGAAAGAAACCGTGTAGCAAAGTTTTGTGTGGAAGTGGATATATCTATAGGATTACCTAGAGTTCTCAATATGGGGTTGGGGCTCATTGTGTTTTGTTGTCAAACTAGGCAACAATTTAAGCATTTCAAATTAATTTAGTCAAATGGGTTAACACAATTGGTTGTTGCCAATGTTGTTCAACATTTAGCTAGTTTATTGCAATAAATGCTTAGTTTGAAACCCATAGGGAAAAGTGTGTGCGAATAAAATTTCTCCTATGAATTCCAAGCCTATTACATGCTCAATTTGATATGCTTACCTTTTTTTTAATCTCCCTATTGAGTTGTTGTAGCACCCCTCTTGCAGATTGAAGACAAGAAGGTACTCTATGTTCTCATTGGGTTAAGTGCAAGTGCTACTAAATAGGTATTTATTTGAGCTACCTTCAGAGAGAAAGGGTAGCTTAAGAGGAATAGGGGGAAAATTAGATCAATTAGAGGTCAAAATTTTATTTGGAAATTCCATAGTTGCGTGGAATTTGTTCTTATTGAAGGAGGGGCATGTTATTATGATAATGAAATTAAAGATTACCTTAAGGCCCCCTCGAGATACAAACATCAAGTCAAAGGGTGGGAATTGAAACAAATTCCATATTATGTCATACCATGATTTTGAACTACCACGGATATTTCACTAGATAGTTCATCACAATAGATCTACTTAAATATATTTGGAAATAAGAAATCTACACTATGATAGTTTATTTCTCCTTAGTTTCTGGATTTGTTAATTATTATTTATTGTGTATCCATGCAAATTATAATTATGTAGAAAATAGAGAACAATGAAATAAAAATCACAAATCACAAATTAACAAGATATAACTTGGGAACCCTTTTAGGAGAAAACCTAGATAGAATATGAATTCATTCTGCTCTCCTTCTCTAAATATAAATGGATGCAAGTATAAATACATGAGGCTTGTGACCCTTGAGTTTCTATAGTGCACAAACACTCTATTTTCTCTCTCTCCCCATTGAGTATTGACTACTGTACTAATCTATGGAACAAAATGCACTCGAATAGAATGGAACCCCTTTTCCTCCTAGTGGCATGATGATAACACAACTTGATAGCCTACTATTGGTTAAGATTGATTCCTTCAACTCTTAGCTAGAGTTATAATATTGAATCCTATAGAGTATTATTCATAATGATCACATGGATATCCCATTTTCCATGAATAATGGGTGCTGAGATGACATACTCTTAAATCATGGTGGTAAAAATCAGAAGGTCAACTTCTAAGTGGCATAAATTTAGGATATAGACTTTGATTGAGGTGATTCTTGCATCATTGTGGAAAAGTATTTGTGTGTAAAATAATTCTTAAAGGTGTCATATTTAAGTGGAAAAAAATTAACCCAAGAAAACACCATTTGATGCCTAAAACTACTTTTGAAAGGTTTCAGACCCCAATTCACCAAACTGGCACCCATTGGTAAAAATGGTATTGTGAGTTGATTCCTCCACTTTTTCCACTCTAAAAGAATCAAGATGGATGGAAAATAATATAATGATCCAATCCAGATCACACCTACCCATTTTGGGAGGTTTTTGTTCCACAAAAGCTTCTAGTAAATGAGGTGGGGAAAATTTTCCTCAACCTTGCAACCCAATCTGCCCAAGGCCATGTTGTCTTTGTCTTGTATTCATAAACTTATTATGAAAATCTATATGATTTTTCAACTCTACTTGAGCATATGGTGCCAAATCCTCTATAGAAGGTAGGACCATTCTTCTTCTTGATCTAGCATGGAAGGTTCATAGAGTTTCGAATTTTCTACATTAAACATTAAGTAAATATGCATGTATAGGGGTAGAATGAGTCTATAGGTGTTATCTCCAATATTTTCCAGTATCTCAAAGGGACCAAATTGAAAATCCTTGATTTTATTAATAGAACCCTATAGCCTCTCCTTGCTCAGCTATAACCGTACTCTTTCTCCTCTCTTGAAGTAATTATCTATTACGTGTTGATCATGCCTATCCTTGTAGTTTTCCTATGAGTTTTGCAATGTCTCTTCTAATTGCAAACAAATTTTCCTTATCATATTAATAATTTTTTCTTCCCTTAATGCATCCCATATAAGATCCTCCGTCACTCCTCATTGTCACCCATATGATATATCCAAAGGTGAAGGTCGAAAATACCCAAAACAAGTTTTAGATGGGGAATTTCAGGTAGAAGTGTAGATTAATCCATTATAAGAGTGTTGTATATATACCATGTTTTGATCCAAAGTATTTGTATTCTTTTGATTGTAACCCCTCAATATCTGCACCAAAGTCCTGTTGACCAGTTTTGTTTTCCCATATTTCTATGGATGGAATGTGATCAACCTCTTGAACTTGATGTCCATATTTTCCCACAATGTATTATAAAATGCACTGAGAAATATTGTGTCCCTATCTAAATGATTCTCCTTGGTATCCCAAAGTGCACCCATACTTTTCCAAAGAACAAGTTCACAACTTCTTTCCCATTGATGGTCTTTTTGCATGGCATTAGAACACACATGTTATTGAACCTGTCAAATACCATGGATCAACAGTCATGTCCCTTCTTGATTGTTGGTAAGCCTCCCAAAAATAACATGAAAATTCTTTCCCCAGGATGAGTGGTTATACTTCAAGGGATGATATATACCCTGTTTTCTATTAATAAGCTTGTTGGTACCGTAGAAATTAGGCTGTATATTTGCAACTGCTCATGAAGTTTTAATAAAAATCCTAACATACAAACCTACATTACTGCTCTACAGACATTAATTCACAATTTAGAACAAAAATCTCAGACATGCAAGAATAAATAACACACATGAAATAAGTATTTTTTGTTTGGGGAAAGCAATCTGCTAAAAACCCCAATGTCTGCTTACATTAATCAAATGAATAGAGATGTATTACAATTGCTTTGCTCAACTGAGCTCACCATGCACGTGCACAGCATATATCTCTTCTCATTGAAGGCCTTTGACCCAAACTTAGTCAAAATTTTCCTTAGATTGAGCTCCTATTTCCTTGCGACATTCCTTGAGGAATTAGCCCATATTATTTAGGAAATTGATCATTTGACTACATGCAATACCTATATCAAGAATAATCTACAACTGATGTTACACCACCTTTGAATCTCCACCTCAAATGGGTAACTCAAATTCTCTATATGAACTAGATATTTTGGGCTAATTGATTAGTTAACTTGATGATCACTGAGTTTGACTAAAGTCCCATTGCTTAAACGACCTTCAACTTGTCCCTCCAAAAGTTGGAACTAGTTTAACTGAAAAGAAAAACTTGAGATAACTGACCTTGATTGCTAAAAATTAGAAATCACACATGCATAACTAAACTCTAACTCCTCCAACTCGAATTTACTAATTAAAATGGGTGAAAAAAGGGATGTCACACAAGTTAACTGCATCCAAGTTGTCTACTGATGTGGAAATTCAATTTTTCTCAATTTAATCAAGAAAAAATAAAATTGAGAATTTCTTGCTGCATTTTTCAACACCCCCTCTCAATAAGAAAGGGATTATCAACCAACCCTATCCTACACCTGTGGAACTCAAACTTCCCTCTTGACAATGCCTTTGTCAAAATGTCAACATCTTGTTCCTTTGTTGGAATGTACCGCAACAACATTATCCACATCATAATCTTGTAAATGGTGATACCAGATATCTATATGCTTGGATCAATCATGAAATAAATAATTTTTAGAGAGCTTGATGTAACTATGATTATCACAGTAGATCATAGGTGGATCCATCATCTGACCAAACAATCCAACAAATATATTTCTCATCTAGATCTCCTCACATGCTGCTTGACTAGAAACAATGTATTCTGCTTCTACCGAGTTGAGTGCCAAAAATATTTACTTCCCACTTTACCAGGAAACAATTGTGGACCTAACACTAAAAATTCCACTTGATGTTCTCTTTCAGTCTTATGGACTCCTTACCCAATCTACATCTTTGGAGCCACATAACTTCACTCCCTATGTCCATCTGTACCATACTCCAAACTAGGTAGTGCCTCTGAGGTACTATAAAACATGCCTAGATTCCCTCCAAAATAATTTGGTTGGCCTAACCATAGCTTGGCTCAGTTAGTTGTCTTCATAGCACATATCTAGTTGTGTGTTCACAATATATATTAGTGAACCCACTAGATGCCAATAAACAGTAGCAACCACTTCCTCACCTGAACTGGCACCCTCTCTGCTCCAGTTGTTTTCTAGCGGTGTCTCCATGGGTTTGCAACTGTCCATGCAATACCTCTAAAGAATCTCATTGGCATACTTTCCCCGAGAGAGAAAGAATTGCCCATCACCTTGCCATAATTCCAATCCGAGGAAGTAGTGCATGAGACCCATGTCCTTCATTTCAAATGCTTTTGCAAGGTCCTCCTTGCAAGATCTGATCAGCTACTCATCACCAGTTAAAATAAAAATCATCAACATATAAGACAATAATCAACAATTTACCTTCTACCAAGATATGATAAAGGTTTTCATCCACTTCACTTTTGGTGAAGCCTAAACTGGTGAGATAACTATCGATCATGGTGTACCAAGCACGAGGTGCTTCCTTGAGACCGTACAATGTTCGCTTGAGTCTGCACACATGAGAATCCTGATCAAAAGTCTTAAAGCCTTCTAGTTGCTCGATGTACACCTCCTCTTCAATAAATCCATTGAGGACTACCATTTTCACATCTATCTAGGGGATTTTCCTCCTCATATGTGCAACAAGAGAAAGAATTTATCTAATGGATGAGTACCTTGCTACAAGAGCAAAGGTCTCTTCATAGTCAATACCCTCAACTTGAGAGTACCCCTTGGCCATAAATCTAGCCTTGTAGTTTTCTATGCTTCCATCTGCTGCATGCTTTACCTTGAAGATCCATCTCAAACCCACAATTGATTTATATGCTAGTCTTGGCACCACTTGCCAAACATTGTTCTTTGCGATGGATTGGTTTTCCTCCACCATTGAATCAAACCGTATAGGTCTCTTTAATGCTTCCTCGAAAGAGGTGGTCCTTTTCTTGCCTTCTTTGGATGCTTTTGCTTGAGTGACTTTCTCCACTCTTTGCTCCTCAATTTGTGGCTACTCCACAACTTCCTGAGGTTCCTCCTTTGGAGCTAAAATATCCTCTTCTGGTGGGATCCGAAGCTCCCTCTCAAGAGAGCACCACATCACTTTGTTTTCATCAAATTTTACAACCCTTCACACAAATGTCATTCTGAGAGATGGAAAGTACACATGGTAGTTGTGGGGAGTTTTAGTTAACCCAAAATACACCCAATATGTTGTCGACTCTAGCTTCTTTCTTGATTCTTTGGAGATATGGCATTAAACAAAGGCTCCAAAAATCCTGAAGTGTGACACATCCGAATTTCTCCTTGAGAAGGCCTCCTCCAGCGTAATCATGCCAAGAATCCGATGAGGACTTCAGTTCTGCAAATAGATTGTTGTGTTTCATGCCTCGACCCAGAAATGCAGAGGTAGTACTTGATCATGCAACATCACCCTTGCTACTCCCATAATGCTACGATTCTTTCTCTGAAGCACCCAATTATGATGTGGGTTGTGGGGTGCTATTGACTCTTGTCGAATGCCTTCTTTTGCACATAAATTTTTAAATTAATTCAACATGTACTCACCTCCATTATCACTCTTGAGAGCCTTCACCTTTTTTTTCGTTTCTTTCTCAACCAATGACTTGAATTCTATGAACTTGGAGAATGTCTCATCCTTCTTCTTCATGAAGAACATCAAAAAAATTCCGCGAGAAGTCATAAATAAAAATGACAAAATATTTTTGCCTAGTAGTATAGGCTATCGAGAAGGGTCCACATACATCAAAGTGGACCCTTTTAAGGACTGCATGTGCTTTGCTGTCCCAAAGTACATCCTTTGCATACATCCTACGGCACAAGTGATCCTTTGGGGAGGTATGTGGTTATCTACTACATGATCTTCAAAGCGCCATGATGCAAATGGCCAAGTCTTTTATGCCAAAGTTCACTGACATCGCGACTTTGCACGTTTTCCTCGTTTGTGCTCAATGCAACACAATCCTCCACGTCTAGTTTGTCTAGGTTCTTCACACGAACCTTGATTTTCTTCACCTATCCCGTGGCTATATGTCTCACGAATTCCTTTCCTTTGTTGAATATCACATCATAACCACGTCGAGATTTTTATTTAGGCTTGGAACAAACATGACATCCTTTAGCCTGAGGGGGGAGCTTGAATCCATCTGAAAGGTGACTGTACCAATCCCAATCGCACTATACCTTCCATCATTCCCCATCTTGATGTGCATCTACAAATATTTCTCCTCTAGGTCACTGAAAAAATATCTATTTCTCGTCATGTGGAATGATGAACCTAAGTCCAAGTACCACATGCTCCCCTTAACTATGCTAGCCATGCATGTAATGAGGGTAAAGTCAAGCTCGAACTATGAAGCCAAAGCTTCAATTGCATCTCCCCCAAAGGTCTTCTTACTTGCCTTCTTGTGTGGAAATTTCATGGCATATTGCCCAAATTCATGACAATGGAAGCATTTAATTTTGGACAAATCTTTCTTCTTGACCCCTTGAATGGATTTTGGTTTGGATTGGGATTTCTTCCCTTTCCCCTTCTTTTCCTTTCTAGCCAATGCGTTTTTTTTTCATCCTAGCCCTTGGGTGAAGTCCCATCTCTGGTATTTTGCCTTGTTTCCTCCATTACCAAATCAAACCACAAATGTTCCAACTTGGTAGTTTGTCCCTCCAATCCAATGAATCTTGATATCTATTCCATCTCTTGGGAAAGCCTAAAAGGGATAGGGTTACAAAGTCTTCTTCAGGGAAATTAACACTAACCTCATCAAGTTCATCACGATATTGTGTAAACTTACTAAGATATTATGAAATTATGTCATTCTTCTAAATCTTAATACTTCAAAGTTTTTCCTTGAGCACCAAATTCCTGTAGTCACTAATCTAGATTCACAATCAATGCGTGAATATTGAGGACAACAACCTCAACCAGTAATTCAATGATGACACTATATTTAGTGACATTGTTTGTGGTACACCCTAGACAAACACCTTGAAGATCCACCAACTCACCGTGAGGATCGTAGATAACCCATGCCACGGAGGAAAGATTCTGAGTACTGCGACAGGAACTATCAACGAAATCGACATAAGGTGCGATAGACATCTGCATAAAAAGAAAAAAGGACATAATAAGTGGCAAACGCTTACACACCAAGCCAAACATGTAAAAATGACAAACACAATTATGTATACAACAATGCATGAAATACTCATGCATAGTATTTCTTAAGATAAAGCCCATTCCAGGGCTTATCTAAAGGGTTACCTTCATAATCAATGAGCTCATAAGCCCCTTTTTGCAACACACATTTGACGATATAGGGCCCATCTCACATGGGTTCGAATTTGCCTGCCCCCAACTTGTCATTAGCTTGATCATATAACAAGACTAAATCTCCCTCCGTGAAGGAACGTGGGTTGATTGTCTACTGAAAGTGAGTTTTGAATCTCTTCTTTTGTGCTTCAATAACTAAAGAGGCAAGTTGACGAGTCTCATCAAGCCTTTCTAGATAAAGAAGGCGTTTTTCCACCAGAGTAGTATTCGGGAGCAATTCAACAACTAATTTGGGAGAAGGGATTTCGCATTCAATCGGGAGGGTAGATTCCAGACCATAAACAAGTTGAAATGGTGTGAATCTAGCTGCATCATTAACCGAGGTATGGTAGGCCCATAGGGCAGAAAACAACATTAAATTCCAGTTGGTCTTGTGCATTCCAATGGCACGCTGAAGCATGGTAACCAATACTTTGTTTATGGCTTCGACTTGGCCATTGGCTTGAGGGTAATAAGACGTCGAACTATCGTGATGCAAGCCTAATTGGGTTGTCAACTCAGTCATCATATAACCACGGAAATGGGAACCATGATTAGTGACTATAGCCTAAGGGACTCCGAATTGGGTAATCACATGATTGAATAGGAATATAGCAGCTACCTTACCATCGTTAGACAATGTAGGCATTGCTTCGGCCCATTTTGTAAAATGATCGACGGAAACGATGATATACCCATGCCCCCCGACTGAGCGAGGGTTACAGGTCATAAAATCAATGCACCATTTGGAAAAAGGTCCTACAGTAATGATAGGATGCAAAAGGGAAGGTGGCACACACATCTTCCACTGGTAAATTTGACATGCGTGATAGGAATGGATAGCTAGAATGTAATCCTTGAAAATGGAGGGCCAAAAATAACCATCATGAAGAATTTTTTGGGCTGTAGCATAACCAGACATATGACCACCACAGGTGCCAGAGTGGCATTCATTTCAGCTTCCTCGAAAGTCAGACAACGACGAAGAACTGAATCAACGTCAAGACGGTATAAAGTGTCTCCAACAATATGATAAGGCTGAGAATGGTGACAAATGCATCACCGATCATCCTTAGACAAATTAGGATAGAAGGAATATGTTTGGAGGTAAACAATAATGTCATCGTACCAGGGATTGAGACAACTGATCAACAAAAGTGTGTCGTCCAGAATGTGGTCCTCTATTTGAGAGGGAGCGGAAGCAGATGATAACGAGCAAATCAACTCAGCGAAGACCAGTGACTTCTTAGACTTGTCAATGGTAAACTCTAAATCAAACTCTTGAAGGATAACAATCCATTTCGAGTACTTGCTCCCCAACAATTGGTGTGACAAAATGTATGTCATCGGGTTGCAATCTGAAATCACGGTCGTTGTGTGCAAAAAATATAATGACAAAAGTGTTGGACATCTTAAATAGCTTCCAAAGTGAGCTTCTCGACATAAGCATAACGAGTCTCAGTGTCAAGAAGGTTGTGACTAAGATAATAGATAACGTGTTCAGAACCATCGTCATCATCTTGAACCAACACCATACCAATAGTACTATCAGCGGCAACTAGATAAAGCGAATAATCATGATGATAATCAGGTGGACACAACAAAGGAGCAGAAACAAGAAGTGTCTTGAGTTGCTTGAATGACCTTTGGGTGATGTCACCCCAAATAAATGGAGTATCACACTTAAGGAGACACGTGTAACCTTTATTAATCTTGTCATAGTTAGGGATAAAACGATGTAGGAAATTGGCCTTCCCCTGCAAACTCTGCAACTGATGCAAAGAAGCAGAAGGTGGGAGATTCAGAATAGCTTCGACCTTGAGGGAATCGAGATGAATGCCCTATTTATAAATGACAAAACCAAGAAGTCTGTCGGATTCGAAGCAGAAGACAAACTTATGTGGATTGAGATGAATACGTTAATGTCTACAGCAAAGAAAAATCTGGCGGAGGTGGTTCAAATGGTCAATGCGTTTAGCTGAATGAGCAGGAAGATCATCCAGATATAGCTGAACACTATGACAGATGTCATGAAAAGCATAGGACATTCCTCGCTAGAAAGTGGCACTGACATTTTTCAGGCTGAAAGGGAGCTTTTTGTAAGAAAAAGTACCCCACAGACAGATGAAGGTAGTTTTGTAGTGATCATCAGGTGAAACATTGATCTGGTTGTAACCAGAGAAACCATCCATAAAAGAGAATACCTCACTCCTAGCACAGTCGTCGATAAGCTAGTTAGTAAAGGGAGTAGGATAGTTATCTTTTGGACATGCGTGATTTATGTCATGATAATCAACACAAACCCTAATAGTGCCTTGCTTCTTGGTCACAGGGAAAATATTCAATACCTAGTCTGTCAGTGGGATAGGATAAATAAACCCTGCCTTGAGAAGATTTTCAACTTCTCCGTTGATGGTCACGGATTTTCTCGGGTGCACGGGACATAAACGTTGTCAAACTGGCTTTGCACCAGGGTACATAGGTATCTTGTGTACCACAATACTTGGATCAATATCGGGCATTTCTTCATATGACCAGGAAAAAATGTCATGGAACTCATGGAAAAGTTCAATGTAACGCTGGATCTCCTCAGGAGAACAACTCCAATGTGAATATTCTCAACAATCCCTAGTTTAACAGAGATGTCGATGGGCATAGTTTGCATAATATTCCCCATATTTCCCTCAGAAGAAACCTCATGAGTCAGGATAGGCATCTAAAGTGGCTAAGAAGGAATACAGGAAGAAAAGTTACCTATACAAGTAGTCATGGCCCCATGGCTTGGGAGAAATGAGGAACGATGGTGATGATCGAACCAAGGAGGATTCTCAAAAGACATAGTCTCAAGAATTGCCTCATCGAAAGGAAATATTTCTTGTAATGGGTCCAAAGAAACAATGTCTCCAAGCTAAGGAGATTGCACATACGTCTCGAGAGATTTGCTCAAAGGAGTAGAATCAGAAGATGAAACCAAAGCTGAAATGAATTCAGCATAGTTGAGCTCGGTAGGACTCAACGGCATAACCTCAACCAATGAATCTACCTGATCGACGGGGGGAATCACGCAAGGATCAAGATTGATATAAATCATATTAACAGAGGTGACATTAGGAGGTGGGAGTGAAAAAACACCCATAAGGGCATGATCTTTAAAGAGCCCACCACCCACACTCTCATAGGGAATACTGGTATGCTCCACAAATAGAACATTGCCATCCAAGAAAGAGGAAGCGGAGAAAGACAATTGATAGACCGTGATAATTTTCCCTTGATGAGGAAAACAAAGTACACGAAATAATGACGAAGCCACGACATGCATAGCATACGTCCAACTTCGCCCCAACAAAAGGTTGTATTTCAAATTAGCGCCAACAACTTTGACCTCGATGTTGACTATCTTCCCTTCCAGGGTGATAGGCAAGCATGGGAGAATACCAAATGGACGAGAATATCTTCTGTTACACAGTAAAATGTCACTGCCATCATGTCAGTCTCCCTATTGTGCCATAAACCACATTCACCCATACTCATGCTCCTCAAAAATGGCTAAAAAAACCCTCTTTGCCTAAGTTAAATGGATCATTGCGTCTGTTAATAAAATAACCGCGCTGACAGGCGGAGGCTAATGTTGTTGTTGCGCTGCCAGCGCGGAAGCACACGTCTTTTCCGCGTTGGTCCCATGTTAACGAACAGCGCACCCTCCGTTTGTCCTTTTCGCGCTGACCGGACCTTTTCTATAGTTGATCTGCG
>APFE030003772.1:0-38837 GCA_000404065.3 Pinus taeda
GGTAAACCATCAAATGGAGGCATATGATCGGCTAAAAAGAGTGGAGGTGATGGTAAGAACATGACCAAGGCTCAAAAGCTGATGATTATGCGATTGCAATGGTTATTTACTGAAGGATGGGTTCATTTTTTAATGAGCTTAAACTCTGGGGGAACATTTGCTCATTGCTAGGTTTATTTTTTAACGAGCTTGAACTTCGCGTAAAACTACTCGTGCTAGTCATATAATAAGGATGTCTCGTCGATAGGTTCATTTTTTAGGGAGCTTGCCCCATTTGAAACTTTGCTCTAGAGCCCTTTGTTATGCAAGCTAGGAACGACTAACCTACAAGTTTAAAGGGTTAAGAACCTACAAACTAAGAAGATAAAAGGTCATTTTTCACTTGCATGCAAAAAGGTTTGCATGCCCCCAGGTATAACGAAGTAGAGTTTCCAGGTTACCATACAGAAGTTCTTGCATTAGCAAGATTGTTCCACCTGCGTAGCAGACAAAACACTTCCTTGGCTTTGTCTATCGAAATGGATGAAGGTGATTCCAACTCCAATCACCTAATCTTTGATGGGGGAATCCTTTTCTAGTCTGATCCATTTTCCTAAACAGACAGGATAGTCAGACTAGTGGCATTCCTACGCGGAAACCTACCTTATAATTGGGGTTTTCTTGCCGAAGCAGACTAGGGCGCATGCCTCCTGGGTTTAGCCACATTCACCGAATCACTCACGTTCATCAGGTGGATTGACTGAAGATTGATGAGACATTCCTTGTGCAAAAAGACCAGTTAGGGATGGCACTTGACTATTAGCTATGTGTGAACTGGGGAATGAAAGTTGGTCTACAAGTTGGGACACTTTGCCTTCATGCGGAAAACACATCACTCGAAAGAGTGACAAAGCAATAGCTCCCATGCTATAACTGTAGTCATGCCCAAGGAGTAGATTGTAATCTAAAGGTCCTTGGACTACCATTACATTCAGGTAGACGGTTTTCCTTCTCAAAGTTATAGGAAAACTTGGAAGGATCCCTAATGGTCGATTGGTTCCTTTTTTGAAGCCTGTCAGATTTCGAATCTCAGGAAGAAGTGATGGCGAACCAAGTGCTTTCCAAGTAGTTGAGGAAAGGATACTCACAAAATCCCCTTCATCTATGATAGTACCAACCATGACAATTCTATAAGCTTCCACTATGATTTGGAATGGTACATTACATGGTAGACGGGGTTTGCCTAGTAGATTCTAATCGAAGGAAACAACTAGGTTGCTTGGAGGAGGGACCAAATAAATGGCCAGGTAAACCTCTGACGAACTTCCTTCCTGCGGTAAAGGAACAGGTATATTGTCCCCATGTTCATCGAATTTTGTGTTGACGAAAATAATTTGAACGATGTCGTTCTCATTCTCTTTGGTGACTGTATCATCTGAAGGTGGAACTTCTGAAGACAAGACTGGGTCGATTGGTGTCTCAGCCTGTTGACTTTGGTCCTATGTGGACTCAGAGGGTTTATCTTCAATGATAGATGCCTTGACCAACCACAAAGTTGTGTGAGTCAGATTTTCAACTAGTGACGGACTCAGCAAGAGTTTCTTGTATCCAGCAGGAAGCCATAGTGGTGAAGCAGGATGGTTATCCAAGACTCTTTTAGCTTCGTCTAGGAAGGGACAACGGTGGATGACATGATCGCCTTCACATAGTCTACAAGGAATTTTAGATCTTCCTTTTTGTCCATTGACTTCATTTTCACTAGTTGACAGTGTACTTTCAACATGATCGTCAGAGGTTGAGGACACAGGATTGTGCAAGCGGGAAGATCAGTCCCTTGAGATCCATGGGATGCAAGGACAATCTCGATGATAGTGGTCTCCCTTGCAAATGACACATGGAGATTTAGGTTTGGATTGTGCAGTTTATGTATTTTCACCAGACGATGCATGGTTAGCCCCTTTTTCCATTGGCTTCTTCTTCTTCTTCTCATTCCCTTTCTTCTTCTTCTTAGTTACTTGGTTTTTAGTTTTACTAGCTTCACTAAGAAAAGAGGAAGAAGGAGAGGGAGAAACAAACGAAGTAGAAGGTTGGGGGTAACTCTAGTATCATCTGGTTGTTGATTTGATTGCTCAGGAATCATGATGCTTTGAACGACAGAGGTCGAGAAAAGCCATATTGGCAGGCCAATTGTCAGTCCTTGAAGGGACAATGTGGCCATATGAGGTGCACCAACATCTCCCCAAGGGGAGAAGGGACTAGGATTCCCCCCAAGGGGAAATCCTTTGTTGGTGGACTCCATTTTCTCAACTTAAGACCAATGAGGGAACAATGATGTTATTCCGATTAAAATAAATTTTTTGATGCTCTGACACAACTTGCTTTTTCAATTTTTAAGAGTCTAGAAAAAGCTAAAGATGACTCTAGTCGCCTTCGACTTTTAATGAGCCTGAAGTGACAAGTGCTCAGATGAAACTTTTCTTTTAAGGAGTCTGAAAAAGAACGAAAGTGACTACTCTGGAAATCTAGACAGAGGGATTACTAAACCAATCGCAAAACTGCAGAATAATTTTTATGGTACAACAATTCATCTTCCTGAATGCTGTTTTCAGTGCATTGCGATCGATAGGGTGGCAGACATGGCTTCCTAAGGATAAAGGATATAGCCTATTGTGGTCTCCCGATATATACTCAACGGTACGTGGGAGCACAAGTCCATACTGGCACTTGTTGTCACAAAGAGGAGGAATCACCCAACCTACGATGAAAGCGATAGTTACCAGGGTTTATGACGTCGGAATACATCTCTAGCCTAGACTTCTAAGTGTTGTGCGTTAGGTTCCAAAACATTTTTATGTTCATTGAAATTTATTTTACAGTTGATCTTTCTTAAGAAGTTTTCCTTTTAGATTCACCATGTGATGCAGATATACAATTCCTAAATATGCAATCTAAGATGATAAACAGTTGTTTAATTTCTTTTTGCAATGAAAATCCTAGCTGCTAAGGAAGGAGAAGTGAAATTCTTTCAACACAGATCAGAGAGCACACACTAAGATGCACTATCCTAAATCAATTTCCACAATTAGTCTAAATGCAAATGCATATGCATGCATTTTTTTTTCCGCTTTCGTAATGTGTGAATGAAAAAAAGAATGCTAAGTACAGGTCTGAACTATTTTCTTTCAAAACGATAGTACTAACAATTTTCTTTTCAAAAACGAAAGGAAGACTAAGATGACACTTTGTGATTTCGAATTGAAAAATGAAAGGAAGACTAAGATGACACTTTGCAATTTCGAATTGAAAAATGAAAGGAAGACTAAGACAACATTTTGCGATTTCAAATTCAAAAAACAAAAGGAAGACCACTTTCCGATTTCGAATTTAAAAAACAAAAGGAAGGCTAAGACAACACTTTGCAATTTTGAATTTGAAAAATGAAAGGAAGACTAAGAGCGACACTTTCAATTTCGAATTTAAGATTGCTTTCGACACTTGAAATCCTATTAATTCAAATCAAATACAAGAGCAAAGTGTAATCGACTATCAAAAAGAGGAAGATTATTTTCTTTGACTAAAAACGACACTTGTGACACTTTCAAATCAAAAGACGACAGTTCAATTGAGCTATTGTTTGCAAAGGAGAACTGTAAATGGTGAAAAATACATAAAAACATTCACAATTCTTTATACAATGGACGCTGAATAATGTAAAGGAAGGGATTTCCAACAGTGGTATACTAATCACAGATAGTAAAACTACTGAATAAAGCTAATGATAATGAAGAGGAAACCAAAATCTGGAGACAAAAACAGTCTTACCTAACATCGCACCTGTAACACAGGGAAACAGGGATGCATCTCACCTGCAGCACATGAGAGGTGCGATGCATGTAGACTGCCAATGAGAGACAGTGCGATGGTCCATGGACAAGACTCGGTTTGGTATTTTCTCACAGTTTGCAGCTTAGTTCAGGGATTTAGGCTGAGCTAATGATAGGCAGTAAACACAAAGCATAGGGGCTGACCTAGTGAGGTTACTTGAGCCACCACTAGGGCACTTAGGATGTTTGCAAGTCAGATGTTCAGTTCATAAACTAACCCAGACATTGACTGAAACGAATAGAAACAAGCAAACAAGCTATTCGCTCCCTAGTGGAGTTACCATTTTGTTATCGGGAAAACTATTGTCCATTCAGAGCTGCTAGTGCCACTAAGGCGGGTAGCTATCTTAGAAACAAACAAACTAAAGTCACTTGTGTTTTCCTTTATGAGAAATAGATGAGAGAAAAGCAGAGAGTACCAACCTCAGTATTTCGCTTGGCTCCTTGCTTGTTTCCTCTCCCCTTTAACAGACCTTTGCCACTCCTTCCTCACTTGTCCCACTTCAAAGAACACCTGTAGAGTCAAGGCAACATAATACCATCAAAGCATAGAGATCTATAACCATAAACAATATATGATCAGATATATATTAACCATACAAATGGATATATCAATACAAGATTCAGAGATATACAAGAATATGGAGGAAAACTCAAATAGCTTTATTGATAGAAGTAGTAGAAGAGAGGATTACAACCCATTGATTTGACCCAGTGCCATCCTCCCAGCATGAAAGACCTCTTCACCTCATGAAAAGCTAGATCACCCAACGCTATGATGTTCCACAGAGAAACCAACAACACTTCCTTACAATATACAAAATTCTATCCTCTAGATCTCTAGGATGAGGGATCCATATATAGATATTTGCAGTTGGGTGAGTCATCTTTTGGGTTTTTGATTAGTGTCATTTATCTGATAGTTCTTGGTTCCACTTGGAGATTTCATGATCTCTTACTCGTCCCTGGGCAAATTTAGAGAGGCAAGTGTCACAGGAGAAGTTTCTGGAAGATTCCATGATCATCCACCTTGCAAATTGTTGTTGCCATTTGTCTACTCTCGCCCATCACACCCTATAGAAGGGATTTTCAGTATGCATCACACCCCTTGTATGCATTAGGTGAGATGCATCGCACCCTGACCGTGGAGCAGGTGAGATGGTCTAGTTTTGACTAGTTCTGTGTAGTTTTTCAGGGAGAACTTCTGGGAGATGATGTAATCAGCTGACCTTGTTCCTTTAGGGTGTGTAACAACACTTTTAGGGGCTTAGAAGCCCTTAGTTTATGGACATATGATATTGGAGATGCAATGCCCAAATATGTCTATAACACATGTGTTCACGTAAAGATTTTTTTCGAATATTTAAATAAATTTAAAAACCAAAAGTACCCTTTTGAATAGGACTCACAAATAAAGATAGTAGTAGTTTTTGAAATTTTTTCATTGTATATATTCTATGATATTGATTTTTTATTCAACCTCTTTAAAACAATTCAAACAAATTTTAAGCATTATGTTTAAAAGAAATCAGATGAAAAATATCATATGAATTCAAAAATGTCAAACTCATATGCCATTGGATAGAGGTTTCCTTCATGAATCTAACATGATCAACTCCACCACCTAAGGTCAAATTTCACTGTAAGTCCACTAGGATGCAAGATGGTGTTACATGAAATTTTGTAGAACGAGTGTTGAAATTGTGGATTTTAGGACTTAAGAGGCTCAATCAAGAGCCTAAATTTCAAATTTAAGTAGCTTGATCGAGGGTGTTGTAAACCCTTGATCGAACCATATAGGTGGTTAATAGGGGCTCGATCGAGTGTAATGGTTTGATCAAGCGCTATGGTTCGATCGAGCTATATAGCTTGATAGAGCTATTATGCTCGATCGAGCCTCTATAAAAAAAAGTTGAATGATCTAAAATTAATCTTTTACCTCATTTTAAAATTCCAGTTCTTATAAGAATTTTTGTTATCATGTCATGTAAAAACCTTGTTAAATTTAATATTATTGTAAAAAATATTATTATTATTACCATCATTAAATTAAATGATGAAATGATATTAATATAAGAAAAATATTAATATATTTTAATGTTAAATTATTAAATCTATAATTTTGGATTAATATAATATTTTAACTTACTAAATATAAAATTTTCTTTCTATTAATACTATACTAGCACCAAAACACATTTAATAAAGGCTTGGGTTGATATACACCATGGGCGTCAACAAAAGAGTCATTAACACAACAAGAGTCATGCAAGCTCACTCAATATGTTAATTTTATTTAACCTTTTTTTTTTAAATATAACATAACATAATAAAATATATAATATTTTGAAAACCTTGAAGTAATAATAACCTAAGGCTACCTTTAAACAAATAAAACCTTTAAATAGTTTCAATTGGAAGACATGAAGTGCTCTATTAATCTTTGATGCAGGTAGTTGGAACATTAATATTTTGGAAAATTTTAGATAATATTTCCATGGACAATTATCATTTTCATTCCAAGTGAATGTACAACACACATTTGAAATATTGCATTTTAAATACATATTATATATAAAAATATTTTTTGTATGATAAAAAAAAAATAAAAAATAAAAAAAAATAAAATAAAATAAAAATTATTTAAACATAATATTTTAATTGTGAAAGTATTTTAAAATTTTTGAAATATAGAGGAGAGAGAGTGGGAGATAAGGGTAAGAGAGAGGGGGGAAACAAAGATTGAGAGAGGGAGAGGAGGAGAGTGTCTCTGAGAAAGAGGGAGTTTGAGAGATTGAGTTGGAGAAAATATAGGGAAGGAAGAAGTTCTAGACATATAGAGAGAGAAAGGTGGCGAGAGAGAGGGAGTGACTATAAGAGACATATGGAGAGAGAGTGTGTATTTTTGGGGTGAGATATAAAGACAAATAAGGATATATGGAGAGAAGGGGGACAAATAATGAGAGAGGGAGGGAGATAGTCAACAAAGTTGCAGGACAAAGCTCGAGAGACACAGAGAGGGAGAGTGTGAGTGAGTGACAAGGGGGAGAGACAGAGGGAGGTGGGAGAGAAAGGAAGAGAGAGAGGACTTGAGAGGGAGGGAGAGAGATATACGGAGTTGGGGGGGGGGGAGAGGGAGGTAAGAAGAAATACATATAGAGAGATAAAATTGGAGAGAGAGAGAGAGGGAGTGGCATGGGAGATGGAGAGAGAGAGAGGGAGTGACAAGGGATATGGAGAGAGAAGGAGAGAGGAGAGGAGGAGGGAAGAGAGAGAGAGAAGGGGAGACAAAGGGAGAGAAGGGGAAGAGATAGGTAGAGGGGGAGGGAGGGATATATATAGATATGGAGAAACAATGTGGGTGTTTGCAGGGTGATATGGAGAGATGAAGGAGAGACAAAGGGAGATAGAGATATAGATGGAAGGGGGAGAGAGGGAAGAAGAGAGAGATAGAGGGAGGGAGGGAGATATAGATAGATATGAAGATAAATGATGTGTGTGTCTGACGCGGCAAGATAGAGAGACAAAGAAGGATATATGTATGGAGATATCAATATAGATGGAGGGGGGAAAGAAGGGGAAGAAAATTTCTCAAGAATTAGATGCATTGTTTTCAGGGTATAGATGTTGATTTCTAATCATATTTAATTTCTTGCATTAGATGCATTTATTTCTTTGTAAATGTTTATTTCTAATTCTATTTCATTACTTGCATTATATGCATTAATTTCATTAAAGATGTTAATTTCTAATCTTGTTTGATTGAGATTGCATTAGTTGTGTTCATTTCAATGTAGATATTGATTCCTAATCCTATTTGATTGCTAGTGCTAGATGCATTGATTTTAGTGTAGATGTTGATTTATAATCCTATTTGATCGCTTGTAGCATTATATGCATTAGTTTCAGTGTAGATGTTGGTTTCTAATCCTATTTGATTGTTCGCATTAGATGCATTGATTTTAGTGTAGATGTTGATTTATCATCCTATTTGATTGCTTGCATTAGATGCATTGATTTCAACCAATATGTCGATTTCTGATTTGATGTAACTAGATATATATGGTGTACATTAATTTAAAGGTAATTAGTTTAACATTATGCATTGATTTCCTTATAAGCACAAAAACATTATTGACGATGTGCATTATGTCTAAGCTTTTGTAGATAACCTCAAACAAAATAAAATATAATAAAACTTGTATTTGTAACTCTTAATCTCCACATCTTTTAAAATTGAATATAGCTTATTTCAATCATATTTGAGTTTTTAAAATTTGAATAAGACTTATTTCCATCCTAAGTAATTGATTGAAATACTTGGATTTAACTACTTTAAAACTTAGGAAAGTTGATAACATTATATAAAATTATAGAAATGTTTTTATATATTATTTTTTGACCTATATATTAAATTTCAATATGATTGACTTATATCATGTTATGACTAAGCTCCTATAGATAATAGCAAAATAAATAATGCTGAATAAAACCTATTTTTTTTTTGTAAGCTGAGGTGGAACTCTTTCTATTACTAGATAGAAAATAAACCATTACATAGTATCAAAACATTGCAGACCCGCCCACATGGGGAAACCAGGTACTTAATCCATCTATAGTTTTTGATGGCTGCCCAAAAAAAGAAGGCCCATAATCTGATAATCTTAGCTAAATAAACAAGGCAGTCTTGAGATTTTCTAATACTACTAGTCTGCAAGAAGTATATATCTCTGCCTAAATCAGACAAAAAACTGATACTACATAGACTATGAGTTTTCCTGAACATATCTCGAGTCAAGCATTATCCATAGCTGGTTGAGGACTTGTTCCACACTCTGCATCTTGTTGGTCCCCCTTCAGCAGCTGCAGAATCGTGTCCAACTTTTCCTCTTGCTTTGCCATCGTAATGTGCATGAAGCTCAATTCCTTGCGTAGGTCCGGGTCTCCCTTGGCTAGCTCGACCATCTCCTTGGCTACCTATTCAAGGGCTTTTGCCATCAGCCGCTTCATAACCCAGTATATGTGCAAGGATTGCTTGAATAAGGACATTCGTCCCCTGGTATGGCCTGGATCGTGAAGCAAAAACTCCCAATCCGCCATTTCATCTTCAGACTGGTCTTGGAGAGACTCCTTCTCCAGAAACTGCATAACTCTCCTGACTGCTGGGTTAGCTCTTTCAGCCCGCCGGATTCTTTGATTCACCGTCCTCCTTGGCGGTTTAGCAGGCTTCGAATCCTGCCTGAAACTCTCCCCCTTTTCCTGTGTCCTCCTTCCCTAACCTTGGCCCCTTTTCCTACTCGAATTCGCACCACTGTCAGGGCTCATCGCCCGTTTTCTCATGCCGTAACGATGAACTGTCGTCTCCTCCGGGGAAGAGTGGTCATATTCCATATGATGACGCTCCTCTTCTACAAACCTGTCCTTATAGAAAGACCTCACATTCTCTTCTCCTCAGGGCAGCTCCTCCTCGGATTCGTCCTTGATCTCCCAGACCTCTACCGGTTGATCGTCCTTCAGAACTCCTTTCCCTTTCCGGCTCTTATCCTCCACCAATGAGTTATGTTTCTCCTCTACCTCCCTGGCTTTCTATCTTGTTTCCATACTGCTCACGGTTCCGCCACAGAGAAAATTTTGAAAATCGGAAGCCTTTCTACTGACTTGCTGTCTCTCAATAGCACTGTCCGCACCTCTCCAAATTTGGAAACAGCCAAATAACTGGTTCTCCTCCCCCAGATGGTTATAAATTAGATTTCCGTCCTCCGCGTACGCCTTCGGGTCAGAATTCATTTGCCGCCGGTTACTTGCCAGGGTGACGTTGTATTTAGCCATCATTTCGTGTTTAATGTTCGCTATCAAGAGGTCTGACAGACCGCTCCCACCACCTCTAAGATTGCGATCCTTTATACCTTCGCCTTGGTTTAGGTCTTGGGCCGTCCCCCATGCGCGCCGCCCCTGTACTTCTCTACTACCTGTCATCATGTCCTATCTCTGCCCCGAGTGAACAAGGTTCATGGCTCAGAGACTCCACGTCCTCCTATTGTTCCAGCTCATCATTCCTCGTATTTCTGCCTATGGCTTGATCATGGTCTGCATTGATTATGGCTGCCAGGTCCGTCCACTCCCTATTCCCACACACCGCTCTCCATTGAGCATCCACCATGCTGCCGCGGCCTCTGCATCCCCAGTTTGCCAAGAAATTGGCCGCCTGATTCCCTTTCCTTCTCACATGATTTATTATCTTATATTTGATTCTTTGCAGAAGGTTAGCGATTTCCTAAACAATTCCTGCTGTTCGCCAGCTATTTGTGACCTTCTCCCAACTTTGTCCGTTGCTGAGCTTCTTCAGCATTTCCACCGCAATCTGGGAATCTCCCGTAATTTCTAAATTAGTGTAACCATTTCTTACAGTGATCTGCAAACATTGATGAAGAGCCCAGAACTCTGCTTCATTATTTGTCATTTCTCCTCCCCAATCTGCGAAGATCCACCTTACCTGATTGCTGCTGTCACGAAAAATGCCTCCAAAGCCCGCTTCGCCTGGGTTCCCCTTCGAGGCCCCGTCGAAGTTCAATTTTATGAAATTACCTCTGGGATAGCTGAATTTATCAGGGCTTTGAATCCGCATCTCATGTTTGGAATTTTGTTAGTGGTGGACCATCTCAAACTTTAAATTTAATTTGTTCAGGGTTCCTTCCTCCACCTGCTTGGCCTTCCAATCCTCCCCCACCCATTTGTCAACCAGGATTGTTTCCCGCATTAATTTGACTGCTCTTCCCCAAATTACTTCCGGTTCCTTTGCTGTGTTCTGAAATATCCTGCGATTCCTCTCCTTCCAGATCATCCAGAGTACAAACCCTGAGATGAGGTCCCATGCTCTTCTGACCACTTTGCATTGAAAAATTTCCTTATTCCATTGAAAAACCACTTTGTTGAACTCGCTGGGGGCATTTTCGGGTCTGCCAAAGGTTCCTTTGGTGTTCATCCACAGAATCCTTGCAAATGGACAGTTTATCAGCAGGTGATTTCTGGTTTCCCCGTCAGTGTTACAGAGACAGCATCTCGATGGGCCATTAAAGCCTTTTTTTTTGAATTCGATCCCAGGTTCGGATTTTATTCTTTGATGCCAGCCATATAAATATGGAGACTTTTGGCCACCAATTACTTTCCCATATAATTTTCCAGTCTGGATTCTCTTCATTTCCGGTTTGAGAAATGGTTAGGTAATAAGCCTCCTTGGTGGTGAACGAGCCTTTCATCGAATTCCCCCACCTAAGGATGTCCCTTCCATTGTGAGCTTTAATCTTCCTAGATTCTACCTCCTTCCTGTAGGCTTCTTGTTGGTCTTGGCTGAGCTCTTTGTCCCACTCCATCGGATCAATTCATATTCTCCAACTTTCTTCTGGGTTATTAGCTATCCAATAGTCTCTGACATGAGTTCTATCTCCTCCTATTCTGTCTCGAATCTGATGAAGTCCCTGAATTCTGCTCAGTCTTTCCTTCTGATGCCATTTATCTTCCCAGAAGTTAGCTTCTTCACCACCTCGGATCTCCCAAAAGGTGTGATTTTCAACCAAATCCCTGTTTAGACGAGCTAGGTCCCAAATAGAAGACCCTTTGGGAGTTTCTCTCTGCCTTAAGATCTCAACTGCAGAGTTAGGCATGTTATATTTTTCTTTCCATATGGTTTTCCATAGATCATTGCCCCCCCAAGCCAGCGCCACCAGAGTTTCGCTCCCAGAACCCTGTTGAGAATCTCAGGATCCCTCAACCCCAATCCTCCTTTCTCCTTTCTTTTAGTTAACTGACTCCAGGAAGCTAAGGCCCATTTTTTCTTTTGATCAACCCCTCTCCATATAAAATTCCTGATGACCTCTCTTTTCCTTGTGCATACACCTAAAGGGGCAGCCATTATCGATAAAGGGTAGATGGGGATGGCTTGAAGGACTGATTTTGCCAGAACTATTCTGCCAGCTATGTTTAAAGCTCTAAAGGCCCAATTTGCTACCTTGTTGCTTAGCTTATCCAGGACTCCTTGCCAATTTTTCATCTTTTTGGAGGTAAAGTCCAAGATGTTGCCCAAGTATTTTGTAGGCAGTTCTCCTCTCTTGAAGCCCAGTAGTATTATAAGGTGGGCTTTGACCTGATCCACTATATTAAATATGAAAACATAGGATTTATCTCTATTGATTTCCAGACCAGAAGCCTCCATAAATAGATCCAAAATTCTTCTGAGGTGTCTTACTTCTTTGACTGTTGGTTCTCCGAACAACATGATATCATCAACAAATTGCTGATGAGTTAAGGGCAGATTATTTCCCTAGAGCTTAAGACCTTTTATTCTGTTTGCTTCTCTTTCTTTTTTAATAAAGCGACCCAGCCCTTCAGCAGCTAGAATGAACAGAAACGGAGATAATGGATCTCCCTATCTAATACCTCTAGAAGAATTAAATGTTTTTGAGGGAGTCCCATTAACAAGAATAGAAAAATTTGGAGAAGAAATCATGCTATGAATCCAATCAATCCACCTCCTATTAAAACCAAAACTTTCCAAGACTTTTTCCAAATAATTCCAATTTAGTCTATCATACGCCTTCGACAAGTCTAATTTGATCATCATACCCTTTTGCTTTTTAACTTTTAAGGAGTGAATAACTTCTTGAGTTACAACCAGACCATCAAGGATCTGCCTTCCTTCAACAAAACCTATTTGTTCAGCAGATATTAATTTGTCCAGAAGGGGTTTTAATCTCTTGGCAATCATGGATGTTATAATCTTATAAATTACATTACACAACGCTATGGTTCTGAAACCATTGGCGTCTTCCAAATTATCTCCTTTAGGAATTAAAGCATAGAAAGTGGAGTTAATGGCAGGCCATACCTTCTGGTTCATCCTAGATTCTTCTACCAGCTCCAGAATCTCTTTCCCCAAGAAGTGCCATCCCGCCTGGAAGAAATCAACTGTGAAGCCGTCCAGGCTTGGGGCGGTACCTTTCTTCATTGCCTTCACAGTTTCCTCTATCTCTTCTAAAGTGACAGCTCTCATCAACGCCTTATTTTGGTCTTCTGTGACTAAGCGCGGAATGGCTGAGCATATTTCCTGAATTGCTTGCATTCGATCAGCTTGAGGTTCACTTAAAATTCCTTTATGGTGATCAATAAGGACTTGTTCAATTTCAACTTGCTCAACCACTCTATTCCCATTCTTGTCTTTGATAGATAGAATCCTGCTTCTCTGTCTATGTTTGATCATAGCTTGGTGAAAGAATTTAGTGTTTCTTTCCCCCTCCCTTAACCACTTTATTCTTGATTTTTGCCGCCAGAGGACTTCTTCCTGCTTCCGTCTTTCTTCTAGTTTTCCCAGTATTACCCCTTCCTTGCTGATGCTTTCCTCTGATCTACCTTCCATTATCATCTTTTGTTGAAGAGATTCCATTTCTTTTTCTAGTTTTTGTTTGTCTTCCATAATGTTACCAAACTCCTCCTTGTTCCATTTTTTGATTCTCCCTTTCAGCTCTTTCAGTTTCAACTGGAACGTGTGCATTTTCCCTTTGCCCTGTATAGTACTTTGCCTCCACCATTCTTCAACTTTCTTGATGAATTCTGGGTCACTTAACCAGAAGGCTTCAAATCGGAAAGGTCTCTTTCCCCGATTCCCTTTAATATCCACCTCTAGTCTAATCGGCCAATGATCAGAACCCATGGAAGGCATGATCTTTGCTTCGACAAAAACATCCTTGTTCATGATAGCTTCTGATACTAGGAATCGATCAAGCCTGGAAGCAATTTGGTTTTTACCCCCCCTCCTGTTGTTCCAGGTGCAAATCCCATTGATAGTCTGAATGTATACTAGTCTTAAATCCTCTATCATTTCATTGAACTTATCCATGAAGTGATCCATCTTCCTTATCCCTCCTTTCTTCTCTTCTAAGGATCTGATTAGATTAAAATTGCCACCTATGATCCAAGCAGCTTCTGGATATAACCTGCGGATGATTTTCATACTGTTTATGAAATTTTCTTTTTCTCCTGGGGAAGGGGGGCCGTAAACCCCTGAAATAACAACCTGTTCCTTTGTTCCTACTATCCTACCCAGGCCAGTAAGGACTCTACTGATGTTGGTCCAGCTATCTAAGATGATATCATTCGGGTTCCACAAAATTGCGATACCTCCTGCAGAGCCAATGGCATCTTGCCCCATAACTTCGTATTGCAGTTTATTTTTGTCAATTATTCCTTCAATTTGTTGAACTGAAATTTTTGTCTCTTGTAAAATCATAATGCTAGGCTTCTCTTTCTTCAGTTTATCTTTCATATACCTTTGTTTACCCTTACTATTCAGGCCCCTAATATTCAGCTAATAACAATCATTTAAAACTTTTGGAAGGAGGGGAAGAATACCTTTGACAGAGGTATCACTTTACCTGAGTTTATCAACGTTTCTCCCACAGTCTGGATAGTTTCACTCATCGGTTTCCGGCCTCTTTTCCTACTGTTCTTGCCAGAGCCGTCCATTCCCGTCTGTCCATTCCCCTAATCGTTTCCTGTCATTATCTGCTTGTCCAAGTTCTCCCCTTTTTTTTCTTTATATTTCTGAAATACTTCCTTATACAATTGTTTCTGCTTCTCAGGTATAAATCTGCTATCTAGATATTTCCATTCTTGAATTAGCTATTTCATGATTCTCTCCTCTTCAATCTCACTTTCGACTTGGTTTTCCACATCCATCGGGGATTGCATTGTTGTATCTTCCACCTTTCCTTCTGTCCGTTCTCCAATAATTTGTCTTGAGTTTGCATCCTTACCTTTATTTTCACCGGCGATTTCCATTGGAGTGTTCCCAGGGTCCTCGTCGTCCTCCAAATTTACTTCATAGTCTTCGTTTTCACTCTGAAGTGCCTGAAACTTGTTTTGACTTATTGTGTGACTAGGTTTTTCTTGTGTTTGGGTTTTTGGTCCTGCGTGACTCTGTCTCTTTCTCCTTGTAACCTGTTGAAAACCCCTATCAGTCTCCATTTTTCCTGTATTTCTCTGATGTTCCTCCTGACTTCTTTTCGATTCCTCCTCCTTATTCAGCGGGCATTGCCTATATAAGTGGCCATATTCATGGCATTTTCGGCATCTAAACGGGATGTGTTCATAGTCTATTGGCTGTTGCCACACATCATCATGATATTCCAGCTTGATATTATCTGGGAGGGGTTCTGCCAGATTCATGTAGACACAGATCCTCGCATATGAGTTATATTTGCCTCGTTTTGTAGCTTCTGTGGCTTTGACAAAGCTCTCGATTGAGTTCCCTATTCCTTCAAAAATTTCAGGGTCCCAGAATTCATCGGGGAGTCCAAACAGTCTAACCCAGATTGGGGCTTCTAGCAACTTTTCCTTCTCTGGGTTGTATCTTTCCTCCCAGTATTTCATGAATAAGCCTGCATTGTTCATGAAATACGGTCCTTCTTCAAAGATCCTGTTCCTGTCCTCCAGATTCGTGAAGATAGATGTGAAAAACCCTTGTGCTCCCAATTTCAGGTCTATGTGACCCCTAGGTTTCCATCTTTGATCAATCCATCTGTATAAATCTTTCTCCGAAGGCTAGTAGCCTATGAATTTGCATATCAGGGCATGGTCCTTCATGTAACAGTTGTATTCCTCAAGCTTGATGTTGGGAATGACATATCTTGGTTGTTTTTGTGCCCTAGGTAGGCATTTTCCTCTCATCCTTTTCTGCCACAAGTTACCCATCACTGGGGCGTAGCTTTCCTTCTGGTTCTGCTGCATTCCTCTTGTGCTCGTATCCCCTGTTACCACGTTCTTGAAGGAGGGGATCTCTCCCCTCCCCGTTGGATTTTCCATTTCCCCCTCAGCTCTTGCTTCTTAGAAATTAACCCTAGCATTGCTGAAGAAAATTTATTTACCTGAAATGCAGGTGATGCGCGGACCTTCTGCCCGGTCTATCCTCTGCGACTGTTCTTTCTCCTGCACTCGTCACCGATCATCCCCGACTGCTGCGCCGTCTGCAAACCCTAGCAGCGCGCATCCCGCTCCGACTTCCCGAGAGACAACTAATTCCCATGCCTCTAGACTATCTCCTTTAGAGTAATCTTTACCACTTAAAACTTCAATTATATTTACCTTTCTAACTCTTTTTCTTTATTAGTTAAAATTTCATTTATGTTTACAGAGATAACTGTTTCTCACAGTATGTGGCCAATTGTTGTACTACTCAAACCACCCCCCCATGAAGTAGTTTACAAAATAATGATTTTTTTCCTTTAGAGTAATCTTTACCACTTAAAACTTCAATTATATTTACCTTTCTAACTCTTTTTCTTTATTAGTTAAAATTTCATTTATGTTTATAGAGATAATTGTTTCTCATAGTATGTGGCAACAATGGTTCTACAAGTGAAAAAAAATTATATCTTAAAAGCTAAGCTTCTATAGTTCTTAACTTTTTCTTTATAATTGACAAATCAATAACAAGTCATGAAGTAGTTTACAAAATAATGATTTTTTTCCTTTAGAGTAATCTTTACCACTTTAAACTTCAATTATATTTACCTTTCTAACTCTTTTTCTTTATTAGTTAAAATTTCATTTATGTTTACAGAGAATACTGTTTCTCACAATATTGTGGCAATTGTTTACTACTCAAACCAACCACCCACCCCCCCCCCCCCCCTCAACCCCAACATTAAGGTTGATAGTAGAACTAAGAAATAATGGGGATCCTTTTGAATTTAGATAAAATCCCTTAGTTTTAATAAAATAAGACAATTTTATTTTTTGTCACCAAAAACATGACTAAATGAGAGAATTCCCTTATTGGAGCTTTTATCTTAATCTCATAACACATTCACAAATAAGCTACCCATAGGCTTTTGTTTCAAATGCATTATCAGAAGAACTTTATCGAAATATTTCAAATGTTGTAACATGTCCCATAGGATAATTTGTGATAAATCCCCCCCCAATTAAAGTTTTCAAATATTCTAAGACTAAAGTAATAAAACACTTCTTTGTGAATATAATAATAAAAGGCTTGACTCCACAGGATTTCCACGTAGCATATCAGAGCTTCTGAATATCATAATTTTTCATATATCAGAGCTTCTAAATATCATAATTTTTCATATAAGTACCACTCAAAATACTCCGATGTCCCGATCCTCCGATACCTCTTTTCTCCCATCCTCCGATATATGACATCTCCGACACTCCGATATCCTCATATTGCTGATTTCTGATATTCCAAATCCTCCGATCCTTGGATAAATCCATCCTATCCTTATTAGAACTTCCTATCGATTGCCACTCTTTTCAACCACCGATACCAAATCTCCTGTACAAGACTTCTGATATCCTTTCCTGCTTATATTTTTAGCTGTTACGTTTTATTAATAAAAGCCTATTAGAAGGTAAAAATATCGCATGTTTCAAGGCTACAAACAAATATTTCTCCAGTATAATCCCGTGATATGCTGACATGTACAAAATCCCACGTGAACCCACATTTTATCATTTAATGGCTAAATGCAACAAATTTATGATTTCGAAGTTCTAAACGATTTGATTATTGCAACTTGATATCACTAGATTTTGCTCATAAAGACATGAATTGATATGAAATTGGTTATTTGCTCTAAGGAATTCTTCAGTTAAGAAAGTTTCAACTTATTCCCATGTTTTCCATTTGCAGGCCAACCCCGATAAGTGAATCTCAATAGAAATGTCTAGGAAAACTAAACCTAGGAAGAAACTCGTTGTTCAACAACCTTTCGCTCCTCCACTTGAAGCTATCAAAGTGCCTACATTATTCTCGGATAAAAACTATAATCCCGATGCTGGAAGCTCCTCTTGGGAAGCTATTTATAAAATTTTTAAAAATGAAGGACCTTGCCAATTCATTCCTACATAGGATAGCAACCCGATCCAATATCATGCCCTACATAGATATGGTTTGATGGATTATCGACCATAAGAATATTGCATATAGGAATTTCATGACTCAGAAGAAGACAGTCATTGGGTCATTTACCAATATTGATTTTAGCAAGATGTATCATCTTCCACAACCTTAGAAAAAATACGACAAACAATTTGTACATAAATTCATGAGTGAACGTGAGGATCAGTCAGAGCTCATCAGAGAATGGAGAAGAGATCCCAACAAGCACACACATGAAGAAAAGGGTATGTATGCTATTTCTTCCCTTGTTGAACCATTATGTTATATAGCTGGTATGATGTTTAGAATCTATGGTTATCCTAATACCCATAAATTCTCAACTAGTGGGTACCACTAATTAATGCTGCCTCTGATGGATATATTATGGATTGGGGAAACATATTGTCTGATAGTATAGCCACTCAAATATTAAATTATAGGAGAAAACACACATTTTCTCAGAACATTGTTCCCCCTTTCTATATGAGTGCCTATATAATGGATGCCATTCGTTTCACCCCCAAATTTACATCTATGGGATGGAAATGGACCATAGAAGACCCTACTCCTATCCATATATATCTTGATATACTCTATGAATCTAAATTCCAACCTCATTTCTATAAAATTTTCCATGGAGTTATGCTGCCCATCCACCAAAGTGTCTTTGATGAGAAGGCTCCTAGAATTTCACCTGAAGCCAACAATTCTTTTGAAAGATGCTAAAAACACAATGTGGCCTACCTTTCCTATTCAATGTGGTGTCTATTCTCTTGACAATTTCAAGCATGCTAGTCTTGAGATTGAAGAAATTCAATGTTAAATTTCCCAGCTATTTGGTGAGCTCCAGTATTGTAGCAATAATGCTACAACTCTTGAGGCTTCCTGCCTCTCATTTTATCAACCCGGTTGTTCGTACAAACTTGGAAGCGACGGTGCTATATGCACAAGTACTAGATCTTGTCGCAGCTGTCACTTGGTCAGCTGGCACAAGTCTATTAGGGCTCAAGCCAACTTCTATAGGCTCACAGAAGAAGCTTTATCAATGATGGATGAAAGCGAGCTCAAAGGAGACTAAGCTAATTGACAAAAATGAACTAAAAGTAATTCAAAGCATGTAACCCTAGGAAACCCTAATTTGACTGGTCTAACCTCTATAATGCAATGAGGATGAGTAATACTTCTACCAATGCTGCTACTACATTTAACAAGTGGAAATGCATGAATCTAAACTACTGACATTATCAAGGACATGTTTTTATACTTTTTCATTAAGTAGGTGGAGTGATTGTGTTTTGCTTACTTATTAGGGTTTGATTGTGCAGCTTGGATGGAGAAGGAAGGAAAGCGTGGGACAGGTTGGGGAGGCTAGGTGAGGTTCCTATGGACCCTTGGCATCCATCCAAAGAGGCTTCCCACGTGCAGAAGCTCAGAAACCGCGTGAAAGGTCTCCTTCAGGATGTCTGCAGGGGATTCTACAGGAAACTCAGGGTTTTCTACAGGATGTCTCTGAATTGCTACAGGATGGTCTACCGTGGAGGATTGAGGTGAGGGAAAGGTGCTGGACGGGTAGGAAGGGATGTGAGAGATAGGGAACAGGTTGGTGACGGCTAAGGAATGGAAGGATGAGATGGGAAACAGGCGTAGGGAGTGTGTTGGAGTGATGGATGTGAAAGGTCAAGGAATGAGGCTACGTGAGGATTAGGAGATGATTAGGAAAGGGCAGAATGCGGTGTAAGGCAAAGAAACGTGGCCGCATGCAAGGTCAAAATAGAAAGGATGGCAATGGAACGAGATGGAGAAGAGTGTAAATGAAACAAATGACCCAAACTGTTGATCAAACCAAAAATGCATCAACCTTCACTAAGTGTACCGTGATTTTATTGAACAGTGATCCAAAACGCAAAGAGAAATACGTATGGGACTGTGATGAAGAGATGTGTGGTTCGTATAAATGACAAGGAAGCATCTAAATCCAAATCATAACTGTATCAACCAACTCATGCGTGTTTTTGGTGGTCTGCTATGGACTACACCCTAATCTTCAAACGAGATGGCAGTGAGCCTTAACAAACGATTTTGATGGAGCTCCAATGGATGTCATGTATCATTTGCTACGCTAAACAAGTGAAAGTAACTGTACCATAAACAAAATCTATCTAACTCATAAGAAAATCGAATTAAGACTGCCATTCAAATTGCATGTGCAAATGAAACTCAAAGTGCTGGAAAAGGAAATAGAACAATACTACAACAGAGGGGATCTATGGCTCTCAGGTTGGGCCCTAACCTGAGAGCTATAGTCTCCTAATAAAACTCAGGAATCGATCACAAACTGTCCTCTTTATTCATAATCCAATGTTATGCCAAACTGGCTTACAACAAAAGAAAACAAAACTGGACTGATTCCAAAATGATATGATAACCCAAAAGATTCAACAACCTATCTAAGGCTATGGCCTCCATATTTATACAAAAAAAAAGATGATGATCCGCCAAGTAGCCTTGATTCTAGGAGCTCGGCTGTCCAGCTGAAGTTTAACTGCGGATTTGTGAGGCAGTCAACAGTTAATGGCTGCTGTTCCTGTAGGACAGCTGGCTACTTCTGAGGCTCGGAGGGAAGATTGATTGGAGCTCGGAGTTCTTGGTGGGAATCACGAGGAATGTCCCAATGTCGTGGACATCCTTCCACAAAATCAGCAGTGCCACCTTATGTCTCTTTACTCCTTTTACGTTGTCTTTTGTTCCCCTTTTTCCATGCCAAAACCTGGAATCACAATGCATTAGTCACGTGGATAAAGTGTCTAACCTTCCTCCTACAAACAACATGAAATAACTAAGAAATGCATGCATAAGAAAATAAAGATGAATGGTTTGAGCAAGTAAAGTAGGCCAAAATGAGCCCGAATTGTACCAAAATTGGGGCTCATCAGGTGTCATGTCATTATGGTTGTCATTTTGTTATGTTGTCATGTTTGTTTTCTTCTCAGCTAGTTGATCATTGTAAATACTAGAATAAGCTAAGTTCTAAAGCTCCATGGGTAGCATGTTTTGCTTACAATAATCTTGTTGGTTGTATGTGTCGTTGAACACCAAGGACGATGTTCCCCCAAGGGGGAGGGTTCTCTAACAACCCTGGTAAAAAATCCATGAAAAAAAATAAAAAATTAATAAAGGTGAAATAAGATCTTGGTCAAGGGAAACGTATTCCAAGCTCAATGTTAGGAAAAAACATAGTGATGGGGATCAAGTGTGACTAATTAATGGCTAAGGAAATTGGCAAAGGAAGTGGAAAAATATTTGGAAAGGCATGAGACATTTATTGCCATTTTATTTATGAAATTAATGGAAATTAGGAGAAAAGGGAGGTGAAATGTCACAGGTTTCATGTGAGGAGTAAAATAAACGAAAACAAATAAAATCGAGGCCACATTAATAAAAAGGCTTATGAGGATTAGTTGGTACCTTTTGTCATTTCACTTTTGGAGCTCTCTCTCTATTATCTCTCTCTTATACTCTTGGACACTTTGAGTTTTCTTGGAGCACTCTTGGGGGAGTGTGGAATACTTGGAGTTTTGGAGAAAACTTGAAAAAGAAGAGTAGAAAAGCATAAGATGACAAAGGGATCAACAACTACAACAATTTTTTCTTACAGGTACTGAGTTACATGTATGTTTCCTCACTAGTTTTCACATACATGGCATATGCATATGGTTTCTTGGTTATGACCTGTCGTTGGCATGGAAATTTGCCTATATTGATAGTGGATTTTCCTAGCCTTGCCATTTCCTAGATAAAAATGGTGTTGTGGGTTCCTTTCTTTTGTTTTCTGGTTGGTTCTCATGTTTCTTTGGCATGAGTTAAGTTACTAATTCTAGGAAGCCTTAGTTGGAAAAACGCTCTAGAAGCCCTATAACAACTTGAGTTGAGTTACTAGTCCTCGAAGCCTTGGTTGGAAAAGCACTCAGGAAACTCTTGGTGTGTTGATTTACTAGTCCTAGAATCCCTGGTTGGACAATCGCTTTGGAATCTCGATGACAACTGTGGGTTAAGTTACTAGTCCTGGAAGCCTTGGTTGGAACAAATGCTATGAAGCCTTGGAAAACTTGGGTAGAGACCAATCTGGGGATGGTTAGTGATGTCTTACCATGAGGTCAAATCAATAGTTAAGGGTTGAGGTGGTTTGGCCTCGATAAGCCCTGGGTGGTTTTGATTGATTTGTTTTATGAGATCCAAACATTCATGCATGGAATATGGCACAAGGGTGACTGGATGAAAGAAGGATTTGGTCCAGCCTAGTCTACGGTCAGGTGGTTCATGGAAGTCCCACACCTAGACAGCTTATGCAATCATGAATAAGAGATCTCTTTCTCCTTGGTATTTTATGGGTAAATATAATTGTTTATATGTGGCTTATGTGGCTTTTATATCCTTGATATTTCTGTTGGTTATATGCTAGTTATGATGAATTTTATGATAGTGAAAATGTATGGCTCTCATGATGCTTTGGTTAATCACTAAATGTATAATGAATATATGGCCTTATATATGGTAATGTATTTATTGTGATGAGGCATCAATGTGTCTTATTGATTCTCAAATAAGTATGAGACCGCTATGTTCATATTTGTTGTTTAAACCTGTAGAATGCATATTTGTGACATGTTTGATGAAATACATGTCATGGCTAGTAAGATTCTAGTCAAGTCCTTTCTCAAGTAATTGAATTTGTA
Source organism: Pinus taeda (assembly GCA_000404065.3). Taxonomy (NCBI): domain Eukaryota; kingdom Viridiplantae; phylum Streptophyta; class Pinopsida; order Pinales; family Pinaceae; genus Pinus; species Pinus taeda. The sequence continues at coordinate 22,545 of APFE030003772.1, forward strand.
TCATTTTTATGATGTTATCTTTTGTTTCTGGAAGTTTCATGGAGTTCTGGAAAGTGACCTAAGCCCTGGCCTTGAAAAAGTGACACATATGTCGGAGTCGCAGACATAGAACTACCTAGGAAAGTCCCTAGTCGCATGCATGCCCATGTTGTGGGAGCGACTATAGGGTTCCATTTGCACTCACGACCATGTTATGGGAGCGACTGATGGTTTAATGAGGTAAAATGTTAGTTTGTCTCAAGGGCTAGTCACCTGGAAGGCTTGGATGGCCCTTAGGGTTTTTGCAGTATGTATGGAAGCTCTGTGTAGTGTGTTCCACCAGTTACAGTTCCTTAATTGACACATGGGATGTTGAATCATATCATAGTAACTCTTTGTCACATGTTTACCTCAATTAGATGATTACCTGGGTATATGTGGGAGGAGGGTGTTACACAAGGCATCATTATGTAGATTACAACTAGATACACTCCATAGGAAAATGGAGTAGCAGAAGAAAACAAAAACAACAACAACAACAATCATGAATATGGAAAAATGCATGTGTCGTGGAAACAACTAGTTCAATGAGTATTGGGATGAAGTTGTTGCTACTGTAGTATATGTTCCCAATATATATTTGACAACTAGTGTCAAAGATAGATTACCTCGAGAGGCTTGGGATGGTAAGAAGGTGAATGTCTCTCACTTTTGAATATTTTTTGTGTAGCATTTACACATGTTATAGAGAACTTGTGAAAGAAACTTCACAACAGAATTAAAAAGTGCATCTTTGTAGGCTACCATGAACAGTAAAAATCCTCTAAACTCTACAATCCACCCACCAAGAAATTTATGTTAATTAGAGACGTTAATTTCTTTGAAATTAAATCTCGGTGTGAGAAAATTGATGACCCTCAGATCAACATGTTAAGCCACCAAGGCTACTAAGATTGTAGGTATAAGAAGATCCACATCACTTTGAAAATGGTACCTTTTCCAGCAGTGAATCCAACAATGAATCATCATCTTTAGAAGATAAACAGAAAACCATAAGAATTAGCAATATATATGAGAGAGAGCATGATTTTGAGAAGAAAAATATTTTTTCCTTTCTTTCTTTTCAACCAACCCAATTTGAAGAGGCAATAAAAGAGAAACAATAGTTTGATGCGCAGGATCTGGAAATCACAATCATAAAGAAGAATGAAACTTGGCAACTAGTTGATCTCCGAAAAGACAAAACCAACAATGGTGTCACGTGAGTCTACAATACCAAACTAAATGAAAAATCAAAGATCGAGAAACACAAGGCAAGGTCAATTGCCAAAGCATTCTCACAAAAGCTTGGCATAGACTATGGTAAAACTTTTGCTCCAATAGTAAGGTTAGATATAGTTAGAACTATTTTGGCCACTACTGTTCAAAATAAATGGTAAGTTTTTCAACCAGATGTGATTTTTTTTTTCTTAAATGACATATTGTAGGAAGAAGTTTATGTGGACCGGCTACCTAGTTTTGAAGTTCTAGGACAATAACAAAAAGTGTATATGTTGAAGAAAACATTATATTCCTTCAAACAAGCTCCATGAGCTTGGTACAATTGAATTGACTCTTATCTCATCCAAAGTGGATTTCGCAGAAGCATCCATGAGCCAACTCTCTATACAAAACATTAACAAGGTAAAATTCTCATTATTTTCCTTTATGTTGATGATTTTCTCTATACAAGTAATCTAATTATAGAAGAATTCAAATTTGCCATGAAAACAAAATTTGACTTGACTGATCTTGGCCTCATGAAGTAGTTCTTAGGAATTGAAATTTAGCAATTTGCAAATGGCATTTTTTGTCTCTAAACAAAAGTATGTCACTAACATCCTACACAAGTTTAGAATGATCAGTGGTAAACCAATAAACGCTCCAATTTCTCTAGGAACCAAGCTGAGCAAACAAGATGAAGGAACATCAGTTGATTATACTTTGTATAAAATTACAATTGGTAGTCTCTTGTATCTCACTACAACTAGACCTGACATCATGCTTGCATATATTTTTTTTTCTAGATTTATGTAATCACCCAAGAATTCTCATTGGAAAGCCTGTAAAAAGAATCTTAAGATATGTTACAGGGACACTAAATTATGGATTATTATACATGAATTCTAAATATTGCTCACTCTCAAGCTACACAGATAGTGACTATGTAGGCAACTTAGCTGATCAAAAAGTCACCTCAAGATTTGCTTTTCACTTGGGCACAAACTTGATCTCATGGGCATCCAAGAAACAACACATTGTTTCAATATCTTCTGCAGAGATAGAATATGTGGTTGTAACTTCAACAATTTGTCAAGCAGTATGGCTAAGAAGGTTATTGAATGATCTTTCACATGTTTAAAAGTAGTCAACTCCTATTTTTTGTGAAAACAACACCACCACTGTCTTATCCAAAAATCGTGTGTTTCATAAAAATAGAAAACATGTTGATACTCGCTTTCACTTCATTCGAGAGCCTGTCAATAATAGAGATATATTTCTTGATTTTTGTGGATCATGAGATCAACTTGCAAACATTTTTACAAAACCATTCAGAAAAACTATATTTCAATTTCAAAGAGAGCACTTGGGCATTGTAGGTGCCAATAATTGTAACAATTCAAATTTGGAGGGGGAGTGGAGAGCATTAATATGAGTGTCCTTAGTATATTTCCTAGTAGTCAGTTTGAATTGAGTTCCATTAGTTGAGTTTAGTTTAGTTCTAATTGATTCTTACTCTAGTTATTTATTGTTGTTGTTTCCTTTTTTCTTATGTGATTTATTTAGTTGTTACTCAATGATGAGAAGAGTTGTTCGCTCCATTTCTAGTTTTGAATTTATTCTATGTTTTTTCCACCTATGTAATCTTTGTTAAAGAATATTATAAGAATTTTCAATTGTTTATATAAAGGACCAAACTCAAAGTCAAATTTTTTATGGAAATTATGAAAAATAAATAGAATCTTTACAGATAATTGGCCAACCTCTCGTTACATAAATATCTAGTTTCTAATATGATTAAGTAAATATATTAATACTCTTTATAATTCAAGTAAAAGATATATTTTTTATGGGTATTATAATATCATAATATAAATATTTTTTTATTTGAAAATTAAATTACTAAATTATTTTCCAAAAATAATTATATTAAAATTTACTTTAAAATATTTAAATTAATATAAATATTCAAATATTTTAATATTACTATTTACATAGAAATATATTTTTTTAAATGCCATATCTTAACCTTATAAAAGAAATAAGGATATTACATATCTCCACTATACTTAAGTGTGGGAATTTACAAGGTAAGTTCCTTAGATAGAACACCAAAGGACACCACTTACAAACAGATCACAGATCGGTACACCAATATTCTTGACGTGGTTAAAACCCTCAAAGAGGGAAACAATCCAAGGCCTGAGCCAACGCAGCCACTTTAGGCAATATATTAATGTAAAAGAAAGAAAAATTACATAATATTCTCTCATGAATGGTCACCTAACAAATGACCCTCCATGCTCTTTAAATAGAGATCATGGACCAATAGGGTGTTAAGCCATGGATCAAGTGTCAATAATACCAAGGAGAGAATGAACCATCGAATCACTTCATGTCTAGAACATATCATGATGGTTGGATTGTAAGTTAAAAAAGTACATACTAAAGAAACACACTTTAACTAACTATACACTAGACCAAGTTGTACTTAATTATTTCCTCTGTGTCAGAATATCCTAACATCCCCCCTTAAGAATAACTTGGGATAGGATTGAAGGATGTACAAAGATGACACAATAGGAGAAGTAAGGAGGCATTAGAGCCTATCCCCCTTTAGTGACAACTTCCTGAAATCCAACCATAAATCAAAGTTTAGTAAACTTCACCTCTATGAGAACCTTTATAAAGATGTCTGCAACTTGATGATCGGTTGAACAATATTGCACTTCAAGAACATGGTCGTGAATGACATTTATGATGAAGTGCATGTGTAGTTCAATATATTTGTTGTGCTGATGTTGGACTAGACCTTTTCATAGTTGAATGGTACTTTGATTATCACACCAAAGTGTAGTCGGATGCTGTTGTTGAAAACCAAACTCTGACAGGATCTGACGAAGCCACAAGGCTTCCTTACTAGCTTCAAAAGTGCCACGATACTCTATTTATGTTGAAGAAAGAGAAATAGAACTCTGTTTCTTTGAAGCCCATGTAATAGATCCAGAACCAGGAGTGAAGACATAAATCATAGTAGACTTTCGATCATCAAGTTCACCAGCCCAATCAGAATTGGTGAAACCAACCAATAGAGGAGATGCTTTTGCACTGTAATGAATCCCAAACTAAATTGTAGCTCAAACATAATGAAGTATTATTTTAGCTGCTTTCCAATGACTTTCATGTGGGTTTTTCAGCAACCGAGCATCAAGGCCAACAACAAAGGAAAGGTTAGGACGAGTATGGGTTAGATACAATTTTTTTCCAACAAGCTGATGGTATATGCTAGCTTCAATTTCAGGGGAAGCACAAGTGGCTGAAAGTTTGGCTCCAACCTAAAAGGGAGAAGGGGCTGGCTTACAATCTTCCATGTGAAAATGGCATAAAATATCATAGGCATACTTGGATTGGGAAAGGGAAATACCTTCTTTGGATTGCAAGACTTGAAGACCAAGAAAATAATGCAAGTTTCCTAATTCTGTCATTTTAAACTGCTTTTTAAGGCTAGAATTCACATGGCTTATAAGGTTTGGATCACTAAAATTAAGGATAATATAATCAACATAAAGAACAAGAATGATAAGAGACTTACCCACTTTCTTGGTGTAGATAGTATTGTTGGAATGACACCTAGAGAATGAATTATCTAAAAGAAAGCCATCCATTTTGGCATACCAAGCTGAAGGGGCTTTCTTGAGACCATAAAGGGATTTCTTAAGTTGACATAAAAGGTTGGAGTCTATTTGTATAAATCCAGGGGGTTGTTCCATATATATTTCTTCATGTAAGGCCCCATGCAAGAAGGAATATTTAACATCCATATGACGGACTTCCCATTTGAAAGAGGTAGCAAGGGAAAGAACTAGGCGGATAGAGTTTATTTTGGAAATAGGGGAGAATGTTTCATTATAGTCAATGCCTTCAACTTGTGAAAAGACCTTAGCAACAAGACGAGCTTCATGTTTATCAACTTTTCCATATGGCCCAAACTTGGTTCTATAAACCAATTTGCATCTAACAAGTTTTCGTCCCTTTGCAAGAGGAACAAGGTCCCATGTACCATTTTCCAATAGTGAATGATATTCTTCATTCATAGATGTGTACCAGTCTGGATGGATTGAAGCTTCTGCAAAGGTGTCAAGATCATAATTTGTTGAAGCTTAAGCCAGTAAAGGAGAGGCTATATCGAAATGAATGATCCGGGTACAGGTGTGACAAAGGTCCCTTCCAAGACCTTTTACTTTAATGATGTGTTCAATTGCATTTTTTGAAAGAACATAAATGAATACATGTGCATGCTGTAAAGAAGAATGAACATGACAAGAGTCAGCAACATAAAATAACAAGACGTTGATAATGGAGTTCGTCTAGGAAGGACTACGTCTCCGGGCCCCAATGTCAAGATGGTGTAGGCCGCTACATTAAGTGTTGTTAATAGTGATGATGTAAATAATAGGCGATGTTGTTATCATACAAGGAAAATGCCCTCATGCAGGAGTGGCTCCAAGAGATGTTCCGCTACAGGAACTCTCAATCAAAAGGAATCCTATTGGTATGACACAAACTCATGCATGATGATAATGAACATCTTGCCAACATGGCATAAAAGGGATTTCAATGCAATCATACATGGTGAAACATGAGCATCCCATGAACATAACGATAAAGGAATCTCAAATAAAACATGACAAATCATGACAACGACTACATCCCACAAATGATTCCGCATCACATCAAGCAGGAATCATGAAAACAAGTAAGAAATAAGATTCCTCATCAAACATCAAACAGGGATTTGTGCAGCACAATGCATAGAGAAAATAAGTACATGAACACAATGCATATACCTCACATCGAGGGGCCATATGAAGGAAAGTATGTCAAATTGTTGAAGCTGGCTGTACCATCAATATAACAACGTCGAATTGTATGGAAATGGTTGCTCGCACATGAATGCTAACATCTACGCTCCACTTAGAAAAGTTGCCGAAAAATGAAATGTGAAAATGGAAAATCTGAATGCACCATCTGATTTGCGGCGTCGAATAGTGCAAAATTGACTATCAAATTTATGAATTATGAGAAAATGAAAATCTGGGGCTCAAGGAATCTTTTAGATGCCCCCTAGATTCCTCAAAGATTCCCTCCTCTGGGTCCTCTGCAAATCTGTTGCTCAGATCAGGAAACTGACTGCACCATCAGGTTCATGTCACTGAGAGGTGTAAGATCGACATAAAATTTGTCCATTTGGACATTGCAAAAATTTCACCCTCCTAGGAATTTCACTCAATCATGGTTCCGCCTATGTTTTTCTTAGGTTCATGGCTCCACCTGCAATAAATTAATTAAAAAAAACTCTGCCTTGGTTTCCATGCATGCTCTTGGTCCTCCATCTTTGGGCGCACTGGAAAATGCTAGGTTTATATGAGTTTTCAGGCGGAGGTATCAATAAGGACCCTTATGGGTCATTGGTATGGTTGGCGAATTGCGTGGAGGTGGGTCGGGTTCAAACCCTACCCACTCCAAAATAGCATGGAACATTATTATTGACCTTTTTTTTCTTTTAAATGGCATGTATTTTTAATGGCACGTGGTTCCATTTGGGTGTGTCGCTTGATTGGTTTGGAGGTTACGTTGCATTAAAGTTTGTTGGGCTGCCCGTGGTGTGGGTTGGCCACGTGGCTAGGCGGGTCCAATTCTCGCCGGCCTATTTATATATGACACACAGTTATGTGTTGGGGTGTGGGCCGAGTCCATTGGAGGTGGCCTGCCCACCCCCGTTATTTTATGTTTAATGCATGGGTTTGGCCAGAGGGTTGGAGGGTTGAGTGGACAGGTAGGGGTCATGGCCCATCGATCCCCTTTTTCTAATATGATTTATGTTGTATGGTTGAGGGAGGGCCGACGAGGGTCATGGCCCATCATCCCATAAATAAATTTTGATTTTTTTAATATATGAAGGCTGTTGGGGGGTGGCGAGGTTGGTGGCCCACCACCGCAATAATATTTTTTTCTGTTAAAAAAACAAATTAGTCATTTTTGAAAAATTGAAAAATGATCGAAGGAGACAAATTAAACATGCCACAAATTCACCTGGAATCTGGCTGGAGTTGGCCAGATCCCATCCACCGGGAAAATTCCAAATTGTGTCTCCATTAAACCTGCGGAGTCAGCAAAAGTCAACCAAACTTTGACTGGCTCGTTCTCCCTCATACAAGCTCGGATTGACGAACCATTCACACCGTTGTGACTAGGACGACAAGATATATGCTTTGGTCTTGGTTTGAAATCATTCTGATCACTTTGATTTTCGAGCTTCCATAAGCCCTCTTTTTCCTGTGTGTGTCTCTAGCGCCACCTGGATTAATCCTCCCCACTAAGGAGCTTTTGGTCCTCCAAAAGCATGACAAATAATCTGCAACTTCTCTGTACCTTGTCTGCATCACAAGCATCCTGAAAAAGGTCCCGCTTCCATCTCCTTCACCTTTTTTCTTCGGAGCTTTAAATGATGAGCCGACACCTACAACCTCTGCAACTTGTGGTACATTGTTTTGAAAATTACATGCTTGAATTTCATGTCCAACTAATGACCCAAGTATCCCACGCTTGCCACAAGTTTATAACACATACTCGGTGGTCAAGTTTACATCAAGATGGACACAATCCCCTAGCTACAAAAACAAGGCCAACATATCATTGTTGCTCCAACAAGTGATGGAAAACACATCATCACTGCAACAGATGATTTAAAAAAATAAGGCCAAACACGACATCAATTTCATAGTGTAAAATGCAACTCAAAATAAGACCAGACATCATTGTTGCTTAACAAGTGATGGAAAACACATCATCACTTTTACATCTTAAAATGATGCAGGTGGATATTGGTGGCCACCTGCCAAGTCCACTTGGACCCCCATCATTGTTTCTTTTAGCTTTTCAGTTTCCTTAATTGTAGCACAATTTACTATTTTTAGCAGTTTTTCGAGTCCTGAACTTCCGGAGCTATTTTGAGGCCCTAAACAACGTTTTTTGGGAAAAATGGAAGCAACGTGGGTCCATTGACTAATGCTTCTCTTCCCAAAGTAGTAGTTCTCGGATAGATCTTTCTAACGAGATACTATTCGCATCAAATGGAGATCGTATGCCAAAGTTACGACCCTAGAAAGTTGATGCACCAATTTACCCAAACGAGGCCCATAGTTTGGTGTTTCATCTTCTAGGGTTAGGTTTTTGGATGTTTAGGGGTTTCCATTGTTTCTCAACAATAAATAGGCCTTAGAGCCTCATTGTAACATAGTTCAGAGGCATGTACCTACCACATCCCTTCTCAGAGATAAGCTACCATCGCCCTAGCTGGTTTATTCCCATTACTATTTGTAAGAATATTTCATTATTTTACATTAATGAAATGAAGTATTATTTCCTGTATATCGTTATCTTTGTATTTTGTTGCATTCCTGTTTAAATCCGGATCAGTGGTATCAAAGGAGTCTGCTTTTTTTCTCTGTTTTTCTTTCCATGTCCCCAACGAGGTTGGGATATAAGGAGTTAGGGCTTGAACTGATTGAACATTTGCAAGATGAGCCTCGCAAATCCTGATGGCCTCCCATGGCGGATGAAAAAGAAGACGAGGGGGTAGGAGATCCTATCAAAATCTTGCTCGAAGAACCCCTTGAGCAACAAAGGAACACGATGATGGACAACTTTGCCCAGATCCTTCAGCAGCTACCCAGGGGCGACGCATTGGCTTCCAACAGCTAGTCTGGAAACGCCACACTGTTTAAGGTACAAGTTAATTTTGAAATCCCCATATTCGATGGTCAAATAGACATAGATGTCATCGATAAATGGTTAAATCTGCTAGAGGGTTATTTTTCTGTTAATGATTTTTCCAGTCAGGAAAAGATTATTTTCGCTCTTCTCAAAGTGGCTCCCCACGTGAAGGACTGGTGGCAAACCTACTGTGAGAATAGGGATGAAGGTAAAAGCTCACTATTTTCGACTGCAACCACTTGGAATTCATTCCGGGAGGCCATCAAAGAGTAGTACTACCTTGTCGGAAGCTATGAGAATCAATACATAAAATGGACCACACTGCGGTAGCGAAGGGACTAAGACGTGCTGGAGTTCACCAACATTTTCCATACCCTTTGCACAAAGTTGGGTGTCAAGGATTCAGAGCAGCATTTGGTACTCAATACCGCGGCTGCCTGCACAATTACATCCAGGAAGAAATAGAATTCCTGAACATCTCCTCGCTCAACACTGCATACTGATATGCCGTTAGGGTCGAGTAAAAGTTTAAACAGAAGAAGCGAGACTTTGGATCTACAAATCCAAAGGAAGGGAAAGGTGCCCCCAAATCGCAAAACAAAGGAAAAAGCCAAGACAACCCACCAAAGCTACAAGCAAAGAACAATGCCGCCAAGCCGAAAAAGGACACGAGAAAGTGGTGTGAGTTCCATAACAGCTCCACTCACAACACAAGTCAGTGTTGTAGGTTTTAACCCCGTATATAAATTACTTGCATACGAATTCTAAAACACAGAAAATAAAAAATGCGCGAGCATAACACATAAAACACATATACACAGAGATTTCCCCTGGATCCCAAAACAGGGACTAGCAGCTTGTTTTTTCATTATATTCCTTTCAATGTTATAATACACATTTATACATGTCGAAGCATCCAATACCATGGACAGAAAACCATCACGTCCAAAAAACATGTGCAAAAATCATGCACAAAACCATAAGTGGGTCCACCCAACCTAACGTAGGGTCCAAAACCAAAATTTTCCCGGGCACTGCCCCAGACCCCATAAAGTGGGGTTACAGGTACTCCTCAAACCCCCTGTGACCTCCCCCCCTCTAACCCATGGTTAATTACGTGGGTTAGTCGTGGAAAGAATATAACACAACCCAACATCACTTGTTGTTTTTTTTCCATTGGGGGGCCACAAGAGAGCTTAGTCATTTATCCAGCCCTGCAATGCCCAATGTTTCTCTACACCAAGAGAACTTCTTAGAGCTCACAGATTTTTTTAATGCATCTGTAGTATTCTTCAAAGTGTCCACCTCTACTAGCAACACCTTTTTGTCTTCTATCATATCCCTCACAAAGTGATACTAAACATCAATGTGCTTTGTCTTTGAATGATATGCAGGGTTCTTTGCCAAGAAAATTGCACTTTCGCTGTCACAGTCTATCCTTATAGCTTCTTGTACTAACCCCATACTTGAACACAATCTCTACAACCAAACTTCTTCCTTGCTTGCATGAGTGGTTGCCATGTATTCTGCCTCTATAGTTTATAGTGTCACTACTGCACCTCCAAATAGGTTAAACACATACCCACTTGTAGATATTCTCTAATCCAGATCTCCAGCCCAGTCTGCATCAACAAAGCCACGAATATCCAACACTCTATCCAATCCTATTCTTCCTTGGTAGCACAAACCATAATCACCAGTGCCACACAAATACCTAAAAACCTGCTTCACTACTGTCCAGTGATCCTTCCCTGGTTTTGACATAAACCTACTCAATACTCCCACTGCATTTGCAATGTCTGGTCTAGTACATACCATTGCATACATCAAGCTAGCAACTACACTTGCATATGGAACATGGGACATGTCCTCTTCGTCTTCTTGTGTCTTGGGACACTGTTCAGTAGATAATCTCACACCTATAGGAATAGGAACCTTCACCTATTTACTATCCTGCATATTAAACCTCTGCAATATTGTCTTGACATACTTCCTCTGGTTTAACCAGATCTTCCTCTTTACCCGATCTCTTTTAATTTCCATGCCCAAAATATAGTTTGCAGCACCAAGATCCCTCATGTCGAATTTGGAGGACAATTGGGTCTTCAAATCATGGATAACTTCTTTGTCATTTCCAACCAGCAACATATCATCCACATATAAGACTAGATAAATAACATGGTCACCAATTAATTTAAAATACACACAGTGATCTGCTTTGCTTCTGGTGAAGCCAAGTCCCCATATAAATGTATCAAATTTCTGATACCACATCCTTGGTGATTGTTTTAACCCATATAGAGACTTCTTTAACTTGCATACCAATTCTTTCTTACCCCTCACCACAAAGCCTTCAGGTTGCTTAATGTAGATCTCCTCTTCCAGATCCCCGTGAAGAAATGTTGTCTTCAAATACATTTGTTCTACCTCAAAATCAAAAGTAGCAGCAACAAATAAAAGTAATCTAATAGAAGTTACCATGGCAACAGGAGAAAAAATATCACCAAAATCAATTCCTAACAACTGTGAATAACCTCTTGCTACCAACCGAAATTTGTATTTCTCCAATTTTCCTTCTGCATTTGTCTTCTTTTTGAACACCCATTTGCTGCCAATGGGTTTCCTTCCAGCCGACAACTCCACCTGATACCAAGCCTCATTTTTGTGCAAAGATGCCATTTCATCAACCATGGCCTCTTTCCAGAGTTTTCCATCCTCTGAATCCACTGCTTCCTTCACAGTTCTGGGATCATCATCAGTAACAAATAAATAAAAATTTGAACAAAAAGCAGATGGACTATACCTTTCTGGCTTCCTTCTTTCTCGAACTGATCTTCTCACAGCCAGAGTTTGTCGCTCTTCATCTTCTGATTCCTCCTTTGCTGTAGAGTTTGATTCTTCCTCCTTTAGCTCAAACTCTATCTTCTCAGGTTCCTTTGGTTTGACTTCAAGTTTAATAACATCTTTCACCTCTCTGAACACCACATCTCGGCTATACACAACCTTCCTTGTTACTGGGTTCCAAAGTTTATAAAACTTTAGACCATCCTTATACACAATAAAGATGCACTTTTCAGATTTACTATCAAACTTGGTTCGTTTCTCCTTTGGAACATGTACATATGCATCACATCTAAATACCCTCAGATGTGAAAGAGAGGTTTTCTTACCAGTCCATACCTCTTGTGGAGTCTTATCCTCCAATGCTGATGAAGGTGACCTATTAACCAGTTAACATGCAGTATCCACTGCCTCTGCCCAGAATTCTTGTCCTAACCTGACACCACTAAGCATGCTTCTTCCGCTTTCCATCCATGCCTTATTCATTCTTTCTGCAACTTTGTTTTACTAAGGTGTATATGGAGTAGTCTTCTACCATGCTATACCAAACTTATTGCAGAATTCTTCAAATTCCTTAGTGCAAAACTCTCCACCATTATCTGTCCTCAACACCTTTATCTTCTTCTCTATCTGCTTTTCCACTAGAGCCTTAAATTCTTTAAACCTGTCAAAGACTTCAAATTTCTTCTTAAGGAAATATATCCATGTATTGCTTGAGAATTCATCTATAAATGATACATAGTACACAGACTTACCCAGTGATGGAACCTTCACAGGTCCAAACACATCACTGTGCACAAGTTCTAATATCTGTTTCGCCCTCTTACTACCAGATGGGAAACTCACCCTATTCTACTTCCCATATACACAATTTTCACAGAAATCAAAATTTAGAGAGCTATTACTCATACCTTTACCATGAAGTATTCAAAGGCCCTTCTCTCCAATATGTCCAACCTTTGATGCCACAACATGGTCTTCTCTCCAGAGAATACTAGATTTTCTGCTCCACTTTCAGGAACCACAGAACTGTTGCACCCATCAATAACAGTGCTACCTTGCAGCTTGCACAGAGTTCCAATTTGAACTCCCCGCATCAATACTAGTGCTCCTCAAACCATTTTGTAGGTATCCTTCTCGAACACTGTTTTTACACTTGCATCATCCAGCTTGCTTACAGAAATCAAATTTCTGGCCAATGCAGGAATATGCAGAACACCCGAAAGTGTTCTAACCCTTGCACCTTGCAACTTCAGCTTTACTTTTCTGTGACTAGTGATTCTAGCCTCCCTATCATCCCCTAAGAAGACATCACCACCATCTTATTTCTGATACTCGCAGAACCACTCTCTATGGGGAGTGAAGTGAAAGGATGCACCTGAGTCAATCAACCATGCCTCATGATCTACATGTGTACTTGAAGAAGCCAAGTACACATCCCCACCTTCATGTGAGGTGGTTTTTGCCTATATAGAAGGAGCATCATCAGATCCCTTTCCATTATCAGGAGCTTTAGATTTACAATCCCTTTTGTAGGGCCCTTCCTTTCCGCATTTCCAGCACACCACCTTTACAGGTTTTCCTGGAGACTTAGATCTCCCACTCGATGACTTATTTTTGTTTCTATTCTGGGACTGTCCTCGTACAGACAAAGCATCATCATTCTGGATCTCCATATTTTTCCGTCTCATCTCCTTCGTCAGCAAGGATGAGACTATTTCATCAAACTGTAAGGCAATTACATTTCTACCTATTACAATAACCAGACTATCCCACGAATCTGGTAAAGAACACAAGAAACAGATACACTTATCTTCATTTGAAATTTTAATATCAAGAGATGATAACTGACTTACCACAGTATTAAATGCTTTCAGATGCTCTGTCACTGAGTCTCCGTCTTTCAACCTCAGGTTATATAGCTTTTTCTGCAGGAACAGATTATTCATCGGAGACTTAGATTGGTACAAAATCCCTAACTTGTCCCACAAAGCCTTCGCCGTAGCTTCTATTGGTGCCATTCTATTGCCACCTTTTTCTTCTAGAAACACCATCATTTGTCTATATTTTTCTTCCATAGACCCCTCATATCCATCGAAATTGATTAATTAATAGCATTATAGTTGTTATTTACATTAAAGTTAATTTTTGAATTTTTATGTTAAAAATTAGGAATTTTCAACAAAAAGATTATAGGATGTCATGACTTCCTGTAAATGGTTTATCATCGGACACGTGGCATGACAAGCAAGCCAAAGCAATGGATAGGAATGAGACCTAGAATGTACATGCATGGTGAAAAATTGATTCAATAGCAAATCAAAAGCTCCTGGTATGCGGTCAATGCTGGTCAAACCCAGCCTTTTGGTTACAAAGGCAGCAAAAAGCTATGGTTTCCCAAACCGGTTTCGTTTGGCTTTTGGAAATCGTTTTAGATTAGAAAGGACCAAAAATCACTCTTTTGTAAAAGCAGAAACATCTGATTAATGAATGTACATTCGATTTAGATAGGGACAAGTAGATAAAGACTGCGTATTGTTTTGTTTCAAAGGATAATTACGATTACGATTATTATCTCTGTGTATTGTTCTAGAACAGAACTCTTGTATGTGATTGCAATCTTCAGAACTTAATTACAGTCACCGTGTTACTCCAATAGTGTTTATGCGTTAATACTCTCGTTGCTTGAGGTTACTTCAGTGTGCCATTGAAGCGTGGACGGGCCCTGCATGGATTGGTATACTGTTAATTTCATTTCCTTGGCAATTTTGAATTTGAGTAGTGTGCATAGTGTTTAGTGTTATTTCCATGTTTATGACTTTATGGATTTGATTAGAAATTCTTGCAAATGGTACTTATGGTGATAGCTTAAAAGATTTGATTGTTAGATCATTGAACCATATCTTGTAAGAGATTTGATCCATTCTTAGATTTTAAAGCATCTCCATAGACTCCGTTTTCATGCATTTAAAATTCAGTGTGCTTTTGATTTTTCATGAATGCTGAAGTGTTAGCTAGAAAGAGCTTTTGTGCATAACATCCTTGTAAGAGGATTGAAAACTCGGTCTAGCAATACGTTGTATCTTTAGGACAGTTAGATAAATTAGGTGATCTGACTATTAAGGTGAGAGGAAACATATCTTAACCTCCTGTAAAGGAGTGTTGTAGCCTGTCATAGTAGACACTTAGTTAGAAATCCTTTTATGTATATAGACTTTAGACACGTGCCTCTAAGTTTACCTACCTTGGTTGATAATAAATCTAGTCTAATCTAGCACCCTAGATTGGCCACTACATTTTGGCGCCGTTGCCGGGAGGTGCAGTTAGAGGATTTCGAAAAAATCAAAATATAAAAAAAAAAATTAAATAAACAAAAACACAACATAGATTTGATTTTAATTGTCACTTTCGAAGTCATGTTCGCTTATGCCTAGATCTAGAGATAATAGAGGTAGATTCATAAAAACCCCCCATCCAAAAACTAACCTACCACCAGGAGCAGACCCTTTGGGAAAAACTGAACACACAACACCAGCTGAGGAAATCACCATACAAAAATTAGAGGATAAACGCAAATCAGGCCAAAGACTTACACTTATTGAGAGACGAATCCTATTGGCACACGAATCACAGAAGAAACATCTCCCTGAATCTTCCACAAAGAGAGAAAGTAGAAAAATAACTCAACAATCTCTAGAACAACTTTTTGGAATGAGTGATACTAAACAAGCAATCAAATCACCAGAGGAATCTATAAGAATGACTGAGGAAGGAGGAGGATCAGCATGAAGACCCACTCCTGAACAACAACAAGATCAAAGAGAGGAGGAAGAGTCAACCTTTAAATTTCCTATCCACGAACCAGAAGACAATCATGATGAGGAAATAAAAATGAAAAACATACCTCCTTCTGTGTTACCAAACTTTTATGGCATGGCTTCAGAAGACTCAGATTCATTCTTGTTTGAGTTTGACATTGTATGTCGAACATATGGTTACACAGATGATGCCCATAGGCTTAGACTCTTCCCAGCAACATTAAAGGCATCAGCACTAAGATGGATCATGGGACTTGGTGAGCATGCAATAACTGATTAGGATGGCATGAGAAGAATATTCCTAAGGAAATACCAACCTTATTGTAGATCAAAGGATTCTAAAGATGATATCTTTAGGATGAATCAACAAGAGGATGAAAATCTAGAAGAGTACTTGGAACGATTTGCTTACAATTTACAAAAATCAAAACATCGATCCATGACTCTTGATATCATTAGAACAATATTTTTGAAGGGCATTCGAGAGGAATATTTAGATGATCTTAATTTTATGGGAAAAGGTGATATTTCCACCTTACCTTTCGAAGAAATTTCTGATTTATGTGAAAAGTATTCTAGGAGCAAAGCCAAAATTGGAAAGAGAACCATATCATCCAAA